>DWDT01002065.1:0-14422 GCA_018245595.1 Microceris scylla | reverse complement strand
TATCGTGTATTATATTGTTCTACTATTTTATGTAATTATTTAGATACTTTAAAGATATTTCGATCATTTAACACAGTAAATGTCAGTAAATTTTCATTCCTACGCGACATGTTAGTTCGAATTTCGAAATTCTGCAATATGTCCAGCATCTCGGTCGGATTAATCCGACCGCTTCCAAAATCACAACCTAGCTCGTGTTCCAGAATGTTCCATTAACCTTGCCAGTGCTAATTTAACGTTATCGACCTAGATTTACAAGCTTCCATTGTTATTACTGAACGAATAAAAGTTTCCTATTCCTATTCCATTCTATTCTATCCAGAATAGACATCTGCCTACATACATAATATGTATATCTCTAGACTCATTATTATCAATTAGAAAGTTAGTAGTTAAATTTCGTTTAAAATTTGACACTGTCTAACAATGGAACGAGGGTTAGGAGAGGTGAAATTCCAATAGTAACTTTTAAACAGCTCAAAACATCTCAAAAGTATTTTTCTCATAATTTAAATAGTTTACTACAAGCTGTCATTATAAACTACATAAGCATAAACTTTTCATTTAACTTATCATTGAAATTATTTCTTATCTTATATAACTTATCATTTAACTTCATTTTAACTTTTCATTTAACTTTTCATTTAACTTATCATTTTTTAACTTTTAACGATAGATGCTGGCATGTTCCCACAACCTTTGCGTTGGATCTGCAAGGAAAAGGACCGAAGTCCCGATTGAAATCAGTCTTTGGTTTTTAATTACCCTTGCATTTTTTCCCGCCAACCAAGTACTATGAGCGGAATTATGTAATTAGAGGTTACTTTCTCATAACAGCAGTCTAGACTAGGCCGAAGTCTACCCCCAGCTTAGGCGCATTAGATCATGATAACCGTAGCTTTTTTGTGTAGTAATTAGCAGTTTTGCTCTCACTCTCTGCGTACCCTCAAAGAGCGTTGCCGTAATGATATAATAATGATATATGTATATGCAAATTAAAAATCAATTCCTTTCTGTTAACGGTAATGTTATGAGTGGTGTATGTATGTGATTATGTAGTATATAAAGTACAAATATGCCACAAGTTTGATGATCATTGCTTTCAGTAAAAAAATCTACGAGCCATTTCTAGTTTACATAAACTCTATGGTAACGAATAACAATATTATTATCGCCTGCAGCTAGAAAGGATTAACACAATGCCTCCTGTTCAATCGTTCCCAACGCACGGACATCAATGGCCAATAAATTATCTGTTATACTCGATCGTGAACAATATTGTTATTGGAACGTTTATCTCAATTCAAAACCGAAATATCTTTATTCGATATTTACACATTGACCTTTAGAATTATCCGCTTGTCTTAATATCATTGTTAAGCATTAAGGTGAGCGCACATTCGGGCGGTCTGTGCCGCCGCGCCGGATTGCTACAAATCAAGTGTGCTCCTGCTTTATTCTCGTTAGCCTGACTAATATGTTAACTATACAAACTTTAAGGTTTAAAGTAACAGGGGTAACATATATATCAAAGTTGACGCAGTGATTTGTTTCTTTAACACCTTACAGCCGCGGCTTATCATCAGAATTATATTCTTAACATTAAAATATTATATACTGAATGTAGGTATATTTGAATCATTTTTTCATAGACAGTAATCCAGGTACAAACATAAAATGCATGTCTCCTTTGTTAAGGTTCTGCAGTTGTATAAAAATTCGGTTTATTTTATTTTATCGATTAATAAACAGGCAAAAGGACCAGCCGTAGCCACCAGTCATTACTGTGGCCTTTAGGCGTTTCCAACACCTGATCTGTTTTTACCGCGCATCCAAAAATACTCGTAAAAACGAACCTTTACAATTGTTTCACCTTTTCACAATAATGCATCAACGATCTAAATACGTATTCCCCAACGATAACTTATCGCTAATGGTCCGACATCGATGGGTCCATATTGAGGTTGTTACTCGTGTATCAAAGATTATACACTTTAATAAATATTTTCTCGATCCACGTTGATTAATATGACGTTGCAAGGGTCGATTGTCGTCGATTCGTTATACAATTACACAGTAGTTGGCTGCCAGCAAACCAGTGTAATTCAAGTACCGCCTTTCCATGGCTTCGTTAGGTCGCGTTCACTATTGCAGATTTTGCGTTCGCGATTATTAATATTCATCTGCAAATTGCACCACTGTTTCTATTGTGCTGTGGTAGCTTATGTTTTACAAATAAATGATATTTTTAATATTAATGATAAAGTTGTGAGCTGCGGTCCATGGGTTCGTTTTCTATTAAATATTTGTCCGAGGAGAACGAATAATGTATCCATTATTTCTGACTTCCTCTGCATTGGTACCTCCTAGCAGGTATTAGGTCAATATTGATGAGTTTATTGTCATTGGATTATATGTAAACCGGTAATTGGATTGCTCTGTCACATGTATAATTGTTGTGTAATCTTCCGGTGCGCGCAAACATTGGTGATTGTGGATTTAATTAATAATTGATTTCGTGTCAATGTACCTACAACGTGTTACGTCGGCTGATAGGTTATTACTTGAGATAGATTTCCTCAGAATTCTAAGAACCTCAAACACAACGAATAACAGAATATTTTTAGAAGAATATTTTTTGAAAAAAAAAGCATTGGTTTGTATAGTAACTAGTCGAAGCTCTTCCTCTACTGTTATATGTTTGAAACGTTTCGAGCTTTCTCTGGTTTCATTAGCACATATCCCGTTTCCAGCTTTGTGCTGCAAGCTTTAATAAATAAATACTTACATAACAGTGTCATGATATATTCTTTTTATATCTTTAAACTTCATTTCGCGTTCGAAGAAAAATAACCTGCCACCATATTGCTCATTGACGTAATGTTGCCTTTTGAAAGTTATTTACGTATGAAGCACTACAAGAGATTGTACACCAGAACGATACAAAACACAAAGTATTTGTTCAATAAAGGAACATCCTAAACTTTTTTGATTTCGTCGCGTAGTGCAAAAATTCCCGTGGAAACGCCCCTACGTCGCTGCACTGGAGATAACTGTGTCAGCGTTTGCTACGGCGACCGCTGCCACTATGCTTTTTTTCATATTGCTCGTTGTACACGAGCAGGTACTTGTGTCACGTTCGTTATTTGCGACTGATTATGTAAAGTTTATGATAACTCCATTACGCTCGATATCATTTTTATAGTGATTAGTGACAATAAAACAACGTGCTCCCTTAGAGCGGCAGAAACAGAGGGGAGCAATTTTATTTTTCTTTTTCACGTTACTGATTCAATAGACAATTATAGCACGGCATAGCACTTAACTCTATAGTCTCTGGGCTGGTATTTTTATTAGCGGAGTTTTTGCAAATGGTATTTGAATTTTTTTAATTTTCGTAATGTAAACACACAGATGTTACATTCTATTTATATATAGAAAATACTCCGAACTAACGTATCTCACAAAAGCAAAATAAAATCATGACACACCAGCAGATATCTCATTCGTATGCTTAGTTGCGACTTTTAAAACTTTCCCTCGTTAGACTGGGGGTACATTTTTTCCTGATGCCAAGTATATGCGATTATCCTCTCCCTTAGAATATAAAAATATACAGAATACACTCGAACGCTATGTAACACATTTACTAAACCGTATCAGCGTTCTTTTTGAAATGTCTGTGTGACTGAATTTTTTTTGTATGTAGTTCGTTAGAATTAAGTGATATATCGTATTCATATAGTCATAGCATTTAATGTATGCCGATATAAGGATTTGACTATGGTAAAGGCTAAAAAATTCATACAAATGCGAGTATGGTCTGCCACGCTGCCCGCATTAGGTTAGGCGGTTTGGTTCATTTCGTGCGTCTCATAACAACATGGAGAACCTTAAAATGTGCTGACTTTTTCTGTTTAATCGTCACTGTTTAAGTCACTGTTACACCAAGTTATATTTACCGTTACACCAGAATACCGAAACGCGAGATACATATATGTATATCATACATATGTATCTACCTATTGGCATGTAATTCTTTCCTACGACGCATTCTTAATTTTCCATATTCCGAGTATCCTTCGTACTTTATCATGATTCGTATTTCACAACTTTTTATTTACTGTCTACGGAGTCGAAGTCGCTCGGCGCTCGTATTTCTTGGATTGTTATTAGCTTTCGCGACTGGCGCTCGCCGCGGCTCGCCTCACGTTACGCTTCGCTATAATATCCCATGCGACACAGCTATTCGTTATTCCAAATTATCGCTCCTAAACATAAATCAAAATTGAGACTGAGCGGGTTTCCTTATATTTGCACGGCTGTCGGCAGCACCTCGGTGGTTTCTAGTTACCGTTTTTCTAATTAACGATCGTTCGTAGCTAATTAGAGGCGGCCCTTCCTGTAGGTAAATACTCGTAAACCTCGCACCGTGTAATTTACTACCGGCGGCTATAAGTCACGACGTAGTTCAAATATCTAACTAACCACCACCCCCACGACGGGGCCAAGTGTGTCGATTAATTTGATGATAAGAAAACCGAGGTTTTTTCATTGGTTTAATACGGCTCGGGGCGCGAAAAGAGCAATTTGCCGCCCCCTCGCGACGAGCGCCGAAAGACTTGTAGGTAAACTTTATAATCGCCACGTAATTGCTGGGAAGTGGCGTGAAACAGGAAGGGGATGTTAATAGAAAATTTGTGTGCGACATTTGTGAAAAACAACAAAAAACCTGTAATAATACCAAGAAAACAATAATAATACCAAACAGTAATGTCCAGCTAGAAATCGCATTAGGGACTGTTTATAAGGCACACAGACAAAAATATATAGCATTTATTAAAGTTTCTTACATTATTAATTTTTTTTTACATCTACCCTAAAAAAACGGTGTTCTATAAGTCTAAGTCAAAACAAGCCATGAGTAGAAAACATCCCTAATGATTATGATTAAATGATTGATATCTAAGTTAGAGATTCTTTAAAACATCAAAGACTACCTCCCCCCTCCCCACACCCCCGCTTACCCACCTACCTACCTAATTGGAGTAAAGCTGTAAAACAGAGTAAACTTCGATATTATTAATTACAAGTCGCCTTGTTAAGCGCATACCTCTTTTCATAATAATTAGCATATCATTAAAATTATTTATTCCACGATCTCTTTATGATAACAAATAACAAGAACAGAAAAAAAACCTTTGTCTGTTTGTTTGTGTGTGTGTGTGTTTACGTGTGTACGTGTAATGCATGTTAAATATTCAAACGCTGCATAATGCATTTCGATTATAAATTGTAATGAATGTGATTTTAAACAAGCATTGGATAATGGGGTACGTCGCTACATAATAATTATTGTTGTTCATAGAGGACAGTCCGCCGCGCATCGCCTGCGGTCATTATTCCTTATCTCTGCCACTAATTAAAAACAGAGCTCGCGTCGGTTATGAAATAGAGCAATCAGCATAATCAGAGAAGTAATCATTTCTCTGTCCTACACTAACGTATGTAGGTACATTAGTTATCGCTCGGAATTTGCATGCTCCGACTACTGCACATATAAGGATGACGCCTGTTCGATCCGTGCTTAGTGAACCTAACCGATGATCAGGGGTTGTCGGTTCGATTCCCACCCAGAAGTAACCTTTGCCTGATTGGCATGAGTTATTTTGTGTCGCGACGTTGAGTCGTGTATGTGAATATATGTATACTCAAATATAAATACATACTAATACTTAAAATCAAAGTATGGCTGCGTGTGAATCTAAACAATGACAATGCAAAATAGATGTGCACACACATACAATGATATACTTATCATTACTAGCTACCGTTGTATTTTATATACATTATCATCATCGTCATCATCAGCCTACTCCCGTCCACAGCTGGACATAGGCCTCTCCAATAGCCCGCCACTGAGCTCGATCTTCAGCTCTTCGCATCCAACCACTGCCAGCCACTTTGAGTATATCGTCACTGTACCTAGCTGCAGGGCGCTCTACGCTACGTTTGCCAAGTCGCGGTCTCCATTTTATGTACACTATGTATGTATGTTGTAAATGTTTTGTTCGTCCATCGCTGCTGAATACACTAAACAATTTAAATTTTTAAACGTAATAGGACGTCGTCCTAAAGGTTTAGGCAGAGGAGTGCTGTACACTGCCGCGTTTCACCAGTTACGGTTACGTCCCACAATAGAATAGGTTGCATACAAAATATTTTATCAGAAATACCCAAAACATCTTCGTGTATCAAATACACGTTATAGTAACGCACCTGAATTAATTAAAATTACTCATTACCTTAACACGGTTGTCCACTGGCGAGTAAAACCGTGGGCATATCAAAGGTCATCGTTTGTAAAATTGATGATAATAAATTCGTCGTCCTTTTTATCATTCCCTCTTGAACTCAGATCTCCGCTCAAAATGACCAAGATTAAGGCGATACTGTGGAATCCATCATGCTGGACTAATGCAGATTGTCAGACTTTACATATCTAAGAAATCATTATGGAGATCTCTGTAGCAGAAGATTATTATGGAGAAGATCATTATGGAGAAGTCTGTAGAGTAGGGGATGCTTTCTTTCCTTGTTATAAAAATCGATATTTAATCTTAAAAACACACCAAAAATCTTAAATTTTAAGATGTACCTTTGCATTGATCCGTAGACTGGACCTCAGAACGAATCGGAATACTAAAAGGAACATCTCTACACTGCCACTACCTTTAAAAAAAGCTTGTGAATATATAGTTCCGCCATTTGTAATACAACTTTTCGCCTGTAATTATTTCGCAGCTAATTAAGACCGTACAATAATCCACGCAAATCAGCAATATCGCGATTTTACGCACAACTGTGGAATCTAATACCTAATCTCGATATTGGTGACGACCATTTTATCACACTCGCCAATGGATCACATCATTTCCGTATCATTACGAGGGCCCACGAGATATTCCCTTGAACGGTAACAATACAAAGAATCGAGAAACACGGTCCGGTGGATGCCGTAAGTGGTAATTGGGTGAAAATAACCCACAGGCTCACCCAAATCCAACTGTCATAGCCGAAGGTATCACTGCGTGACGGTTCCTCGCTGGCGGCCAGTCAGGGTCGTCGTCCTTATCGGGGCTCAACGTGAGAAACACTATTACGAAACATACAACTCGGTAATCATAGCGTACCATCAATTTCGTACCGGTCTTTCGTTAGTTAAACATGTTTACTTTATAATTTTAAAGGACCGTGTCCCTCTGATGCCAACTTCAGTGATATACTCGTATTTTATTGATATTTGGGCCTTACGAACTTATTTATTCATTTACAAACAGTTCTTTCAATCTCTCTGTTAATGTACTAGCTGTCAACAGATCGAAAGACAAACTTTAAAGTTATATATGTATATATACAAAACTGGGATATAGTATGTGCATCTTTTTATCCCCTAGTCCCTACTGCTATTTTAAATCGTTATTAAAAAACAATTGTTAACGTCCATCAGATTGTATTTGCATTTCTTCATACATGTTAACAGTGGTTCTCAAAGGGAAAATTTGGCGTAGTTAATTGGAATATTCGCTCAGCGTACACATGGTTACACATAGTACACATGGTTACGTGGTCGAAACCCATGACGCGTGCCGGCCGCTGTTAAAAATGCACACACGTGAGAACTGCCCAATTACGGACCTAATTCAATTACGCGACACACAGCTCCCAACACACCCAAGAGCGTTGTTATATAACACACCTACATTCCTCGTTATACAGATTGAGATGCGATACCATCTCCGTTTCTCACTTGCTTATATTGAAGTTAACGTCACACTAGAGATGTTTTATTACATATTTTAATACCCCACCGGCATGCGGTCGCGTACATACATACATGCTTGCCACATAATAAAATTGATTAATAAAAAACGTTCTAATTAGGTTGGTTTATTTTAATTAATTTTATTCTCGGTAATAAACATTGTCGAGTCTGCCGATGTCTGGAAATGCGATTATTAGGTGAATGAACAATTAAAATTTTTTATAACGTTGGTTTTATCTTCAAAATGCTATTCAAAGCTAGTGATCGTTTCTAAGTTGATTATTTCGTTATTTGATCTTCTTTATCTCGTCTAGAGATAGCACCACGGATAGTATAAAAAAGGAAAGTTATCCAACAATAAGATTGTTAAATGTTATGTCATAGGAAGGCCTTACATGAAGCCAAATGCATATTCTGCTTGGGCGTCGAATCACAATCTTCATGATAATTTTCAAACAATCAGCGAGAGGTTTTGATGATCCTCGAATAGGTTTGGACATAATTTCAAAGGTTAGTCATAAATTAAACGGGCTGCAATTCGTTTATGAAATAAAAACAATTGTATAATCTCGATTGGTGGTCTTTGGGCTAGTCATAATTTATTCAGCTGGTAAACATTCAAAGGCACTGGAGTTTTCTGTTTCTGCGGCAGCACAGCAAAAGAACTGCTCGCCTGGTGTGATAGACAGGTAGTCGACACCCTTTCCAACGTACACTCCTATACATATCCTCATATGAAAATGTCTCCTTCTGCAGTCACAATTAGACATGCAGGTTAACTATTGCTAAGTTCTTCCTACACACCAGACAAAATACGTTAAATCTGACAAAAGACAGAAACTGTACACGTACGGACAAATGAGACTTACATATTAAATGTTATTCTTGATATGACTTAATTTCCGAGATTTGTACTTTAACATCATAATCATAAACAGTTTCATCGTTCCACTGTTAAACTTGGGCATCCTATTAAAATGAGAAGGGTTACGACTATACTCTGTCACTTGGAACAAGACTTTAGAAATGGTTATAAATGTACCAGCTTAAATCACGTGCGTTTTTCGGGGTGGCCCGACTAGTTTCGGACCTGTACGAGGTTCTTTCTCATCAGCTCCCAGCGTTTGCAGCGAGGTCGCGGCTGAGACTAATACGCATTAGAAAATTATCAAAAGCATTTTCACTTATAAGTTTACCAACTAATCACATTGTTTTATTTCTGGATTTTTCAATCGTTCATTGTAAGTAGGTAGGTATATTTTTTGGTAGGAACATTGAGCATACTCGACACTTATTAAACTTAAGTGAGAAAATAAAGGCTTGAAGTAACGTACCTTACGTGCTCACCTGTTAAACTCATTATTTCAGTCTTCATCACTAGCAACGCGTTTGTGACAAACTTTGATTACCACACATGTACTCGTATCCAGATTATTACTCATTGAACTCATGGTAACATGTTTTGTGAAATGTAACTGATTTTACAAACAGTCCTCTTGCTACAGTTCTGTTCATACGGTTCTGTTCATACAGTCCATTACAAAATTAAGCTAACCAACTAATAATATGATTTGTGACTAATACTAGTCTAATTGATTTACTGATTTAATACTGAAACTAGTCCATTTCTACAGTCCTGATCGCGGTCGCTTGCAAGGATTTATGACCAAAGAAACAATTGAATCACCCTTTGCTTCTAATAAACCTTTGGAGCTTTGCAATGCATTGAAGGTAGCTATAGGATTTCTATTATGGGGCATCGGACATTGTAATGTCCGGCCTGTTCACACTTAATAGTCTTGAGCCCTGGGCCGATGCTCCGAAAGATGAAAAGGAAAAAAGCAAGGAATTTGAAAGCGGAATGAAAAATTTAGGAGCCTCCAATGTAGGAAGCTAGTTTACTATTTATAAAGCCGCGTATTGTTTACCTTCAGGTCGTTATTACGCGAGTTTTCGTGTACGGAACCAGCTCTACGGTTATTTTATTACCGTGCGGTGTTGCCCGCGTAATTGAATTACCCGAACCGAAGGGAGCGTCCATTGCTTTTGTGTTTCCCAAATTAGCTCAGCTGTGGCGTAGTCGTTCAGGGATCAAACCTCCAATGAACGTTTGTGATACTGTTATGATTACCTTCCCACGTGTTAATTGGTGTTTTGTGCTTGGATCATTTTTTTAATCGAACAATAGGGCTTTGTTATAATATTCGTGAACTGATAAAATATCCACTTTTCACACACAATCAAAATATACTTTTTTTTACTGTTATTCGTTCTTTTAAGTTGATGTTTGGCGGCCTGGACACCATTGACTAATGTTAATTAATTAAACTCATAAAACTAACAGGTTTTAAACATGATTTAATGAATACTGTTATTACGTTGTATGGTAGTACGTGTATTAAATATTTTAATGTATTTACACTGCAAACACTTCCGGTGCATCTACTTATAGTGTATCTACGCTTAGTATATTTGACAGCCTCGTTGGTCCGAGTGGTTGCAAGCGCGACTGCTGATCGGAAGCTCCTAGGTTCAAATCCCAGGTCGGGTACTATTGGATTTAGAATTTCTAGTAGTAACTCGGAGTCTGAATCTCTGCTCGGTGTATAGGCTCACCACTTATTCAACGGTACTTGGTAACAACGTAACTGGTGAAACGCGTGAGTGTAGGTACTACATTCCTCTGCCTACCTGTTTGTATTTAAGAAACCGTTACATAGCAAACATAGCGTAGGACACCCCCCAACTAGGTAGAGTGCTGATGTAAGCAGTGGCTGGCAGCGTTTGAATGCGAAAAGCTGAAGATTGATCCCAGTTATGTGCTATTGGAAAAGCGTATGTCCAGCAGTAGACAATGACGGATTTATGATGATGATGATGATGACCGTTACACATAAGTACATACTACAGTTCGCATGACAAAAAAATAATCCCTAGTTCCGAGCGTGAGATGGCAACACCGGAGTTTTGTACGTGGGGTGGTTCACGTCGGTAGCTGTAAATCGCCATTTTACGAGTGCAGCGGCGGGCGATATGGTGTGTAAAATAAATAATGAGAACGGCGGGCAAAAGTAACGTTATTGGTATGCTATTTTTAACAGTTGCCGATTAGAAGTTTACGCGTTAACCCAGCGTTGGATTGTAGGTCAGGAACGTCAAAATAGTTTAATGAGATTTACGCTCGCGCGTCGGTATATTGTTTCATCGTTTATACGAATATGTTTCGCGTGTAACAGATGAATGTTTGAACGGTATATATGTAAACATTTATTGATTTATCATCGAATACAACTGAAGCGCTCAGAGCTTGGAGCCACGCAAGGTGCGTTTGGCGTTTTGTTAGCTGTTCACAGCTTTACTTGAGCTTTTGCAGTGGTAGAAAAGCGTGAGGAGTAAAGAGTATTTGGGGTTGTTGCTGTAATCTTCGAGATCGCGGGATGTGGGAGTCATTTGAAGGTCTTTTCGCTGCTGGTAGCAATTCATTTGAAGCCATTTTTGCCACTTCTATTGCATGGAAATAAACTAAACTAAACAAATTTCTACATAAAAACTACTTCGCTTTGTTATCAGACAACTAAAGGTAGCGGGTAAACAACATAAAACAAACACCATAAGACATTAACATTTTATATTGACATAACGAACTCCCATTAAAAGTCCTATACCTACAAAGCTACTCGAGGTTGATTGCAGGTAAGTATGGACAGAAGAGACTATTTGAGACTGTAGTTGTGGTATTTTTTATCGATTTGTACTAATACTCTTGTTATTATAAGGACAATGTTATAAAAATGCACTTTGCAATAAAGCTCGCAGTATATAAAGAGCATTGTTTTCATGCGATGTCAGATCTATAAGAATAGAGAAATGATCCTTCCTGCCTATCTCTTAAGAGATCTGACTTGACGTAAATAATTTTTGGATACGTATGGAACGGATGCGGATGCACAGAAAGTGAAGTTAAAAATTTCAAATAGAAAAGCCCAGTCGATGATGACTACGTCAACAACCTTGAATTAATTCTTGACTCTCGCGCAGACACATTTCAGCCAGCCAGTGGATAGCGAAAATTTTAAAAAGTAGCATTTCTCGATTTCGCAATGTAATTTATTGTGGTGATTATTTTTTTGCCATCCACATAAAAATGCCGGAAATTTTCGGTTTGATTCACCATTACAAAAATAAATGTAAGATTCTCTCAATGCCAACAAGAAACGCTCTCGCGTCCGTGCGATACGCGAATTCAAATTTGGAATCGATGTTGTTTGAATTATTTTTTAAGATTTGTAACACAAATGTGAAATATTCCACGGATACTTAATACTTTAACGAGATTCAATTGGAAACGGCCCTACTAGATTTATAAAGTTAGCGACCCTAAGCGGTTCTTGAATTAGTGCTAAATAGATTAGCCAACTTACCCACGTCAAAATCATTTACTAACTAAACTACTTTGATTTTTATAAACACAATTGTACAATTAAAGAGTATAAATATAAATAAATAAACACCTTGTGGTAGGTGATAATCAGATTTCAGCGTCTTAAAATTTCAAGGCACACTATGTTAGGTTCCAGGTTCGATTCCTGTTTGAATAAATAATGCACCGAGTGCCAAGTATCCACCTGTTCGAAAAATGTAAAATATTGATAACATTTAATACGGAACCACTAACTGTAATTTTAACGGACAAGATAAGTTTAATTACATCGTCACGCCATGGCGTGGGCCATGCCCTTACAAAGTATATTATAGTACCGAGTGCCAAATATCTACATTTCTCTAAGGAGAAGTTCAAATATTAAGTACATTTTTATTACGGAACCACCAACTGTAATAAACAGTTCCGCTTGCCGGCCGGATTAATCGTAGATTTCGTAATCGCGCGGCTCGTCTCACTAGATCAAGGGCGCGGCTGTCATGGCCGCCGCCTGTGCGTATGCGAATTGATTATACTAACGATTTTCGCTACATTTTGAAAGCTTTATTCTAAATTTAAATATGACGTGTATAAGTGGGTAGAGGTGTAAAAGTGTCGATCTATCTTTGCGCGTACTGCCGGGTATTGTGGTTTGCTGCATAATATAGATAAGTAATATGTTTAAATAGGTAATATGTTGTATATGTATAATGTAAATAAGTAATATGTTTTTAAGTAAATGATTAAAGTTTGGAAATGTATAAAAATAGCAGATTTTTCTCTTTCTGCTGCTAAGTTTGTCCATGAGCTGGTTTCATTTTAAAAATGTGTCTGACTATAACATTCGCAAATGTGTGGATATTGAATAGTGGTACTGGAATATTGACCCATTTTTCTAAGCTTTGATATGTTAATAATTTGCCTTCCTCGCTGTAAAATTACAAAATGTAAATGTTTTGACTATACACATAATTCTTACATGGGTAGTTAGTCATTTTGTTAATATCATGTTAACGTTGGCCGAGCAGCAAATACTATAAAAAAATATTCAAATGTTTATTTCGAGTCACTCATTTTTGGTCTTACTAGGAGTAGGCTTAACGCAATTTTAAATTTAAACCTGGCAGTTTGTCCATCTCTGACGCAATCCAATTCTTATAAAAAAATTATAATATAATAAGACTATTTAAATTGTACAAAGGCTTAATTAAAAAAATATACAACTTACGCAAATAACGATTTAAAAAAATTGAGAATAACTTTATATTGACACACGCAAACGAACTTTACAGTTCAGTCGGAGTTCGTGGGTTCGATTCCTTTTCCAGAACAAATATTTTTATAATCAACACAAATATTTGTTCTTTGTGTAGATGATTTGTAGGAATATACGTAGTTTAGGAACCGTCCTTGCCGAGATGTTTCAA
The DNA here is from genome assembly GCA_018245595.1 of Microceris scylla. Classification (NCBI taxonomy): domain Eukaryota; kingdom Metazoa; phylum Arthropoda; class Insecta; order Lepidoptera; family Hesperiidae; genus Microceris; species Microceris scylla. Next base: position 750 of record DWDT01002065.1, on the reverse strand, counting down.
GATTATTAATTACTTATATACAACTAACTATCACTCACTCATTCTCTGACCAAAGTTATACCTTTAATTAGAAAGAGGCCTTCCCAAACATTTTTCTCTCTTCATTCATCCTGTCTAAGGAGTGTATAAAGTCGACGAAATCCATCACTCATAATGATGTGCTGCTGATGTCCATTAAATATACTGTATAAATGTATGAAACGTATAAGGAAATGATATGAATTTATCTTAGCATTTAATTTCGCTATAAAACGTCTATGTACTTTATCTTTTGTCGGCTTGGAAACTGATAAATATTGGAAACTATAATTCACGCAACTTTAGGCGGGATAACGTCGCCTATCGCCACGGCAACGACGATGGAACCACAGGATGCGTCCCATTGACGACAGTGGAACTTTGTCATTCATACCATATACCCAGTGACCTTAAACGTCGTCCATTAACCTCGTGGCCTCAGAACATCCAGTCGCGGAGCGTCGTGCGAATATATAATATATGGTTTTTTTTTCGCCTGTTTAATACATCCGATCTGATGTCCTTGTGGAGTCGTGGACGTTATAACGCGAGTTTTATATGTATGTTTCGTTTCTATGTTAAATATAATCGCCCGGTTTCTCTTGTCATTGTATATCCATACAAGCTGTGCCCGCGACTTCGTCCGCCTGGAATTTTTTATTTAGAAATCAATTAAGAAAACATAAAAGTGTTCTTAATACAAAGAACCTTTTTTAAAGTACCTATTTTTGT
>DWDT01002064.1:0-14425 GCA_018245595.1 Microceris scylla | reverse complement strand
CTATTGCCATACACTGGGCACAGATCCAGACTCAGAGTTAGGTACTACTAAAAATTCGAAATTAGAAAAACCCAATAGTATCCGACCCGGGATTTTAACCCAGGACCTCCAGATCAGCAGTCGCGCTCGCAACCACTCGAACAAGGCAGTCTATCAATTTATCAATAATTTATAAAATACAAAATGTCAAATCAGATATTTGATAAAACTATAAAATTATATATGTGACCGGTAATTCTCTTTAGCTATCTACGTACGATAATATCTTGTTTATGTGTGTATAATTATGTGATTATATTGACCAATTGACTCATTGCTATAAATACCACACCTTTATTTAAATTAAACCATTAAAGTTTGACTATTATCTTGCGTATAGTTAGAGGGACTAAGAAAAATGTTTTTTATGTTACAAAAATACGAGTACAACTTTTATGCAGCTCACTTATATTAAAGTAAATATTATACATAATTATAATATTATGTTACTTTATATAAAACATATATAAATACAAGTAAAGGGTTTATATAAAGGCGTAATTTCAGAAAAATATAATATGGACATCTTGTCTGAATTTAAATATTTTTGTACTAAAACGATATAAATTATATTAATTCGTTTATGAACATGATGTCCCGCTTAGATGATTAGAAAAATATTATATGTTTCACCCAAAAAATTAATTTTAGATGAAACTGACAATGGTCTAGAATTTAGCCTTCCGCTTCAGAAAACCCGGAATCTATGCTAACAGGTACACTCTACCTGTTTGCTTACAAAATTATGTGCCTTCTAGGATTAAATGTCACTTACTGCAACAAAAAAGTATTTTAAATTCATCATTCAAAAATCTGTCATTCCCCAATCGGCCAGTGTGGTTAACGACCATATATTATTATCTTTTTTCATTCTAAGAGACCGTTTTCAAAATCGAATAATTATAGACATACCTATTAATTCTCTTGTTGGATGTGTGTCTGTCGTGTGTTTATTTGACGTATCTGATGTTAATATTTGATGGTTCTTGCGTCATTACTAATGGTATAATTATTAAAATTAATAGCAATTATTCGTAGAAAACATACCTACCATACCTATCTATAACTGTTAAATAATGAAAAGTTATTAATAATTGCTTATAATTTTTAACATACTTCCATTCATATTAGTTGGTTCTTCTCATGGTATTAAGCATATTTCGATATTAGATAGTTAATACCTGCCAAAACTGTGTTTGTTGGTAACAGTACGTGCTTGTAAAGTACAGTACGCTTGGTTCTGTGCCGTCGAGAGACGTTTTTTCACGTCTTGCTGGTCAGCGCTAAGCGATACATGATAAGACAACTGATATAATTATCTGTATTGTAAATTACCAGATATGATACTAATAACGTGAATTAGATTTATAATGTTCCTATAGATAAGTGTAAATATTATAACTTTTATCAAGTCTCCGAAAACAGCGTACGTGTATTAAGGCAATGATCGTAAAGAAGAGTGATGATGAAGTGAATGCCATATATATTCGGCAGTCGTAGCTCTCGGCGTACCCTGTAAGAGACTTGGCATGATGATGTAATACTGTAATCAAGTGTTAATAACTTAAGTAAGAAATAACACCCTTTTATTACCATCAGTTTTTTAATAACCTTAATTAATATTCACTTATAAATATTTGCATTTAAACGAAATTAATATATCACGAAATTTATTATAAATGCTATATTTATAGTATTATGCAAATATGAACGTGTTTAATTGACTGTAGAGTAAAAATATAGGTAGGTACTAATTGTTTTCTTTCTGTTAAAATTTACATTATTATAGAATAATCGATGATATTTATTTATGACAAAATGAAAATGTGTAGAATATCTAAATAAAAATATTATTAATTAGTTTTAATTTTTTTGGCGTAGTAAAGTATGTACCTAAATGTGCGATACGCCTCAATATATTTTTTTAAACCATGTGGTATGCTAAAGTAGTCTGCCGTTCGAAGTTATCACACCTTGCTCATTGATAAAATGATATCATTTGGTATAGTTGTTCTGTAAGTGGGTTGTGACGTAACGAGCGCGCGAGTGTTGCAACGCCCGCCAACTTAGCGCGCGAACACTAACCGACGATCAACAGTCCCTGTTAATGTTGCAGAAATATCTGAAGATGTTCTATGAAAATGTTGTTGTTCCAGTATCGTGCTTTGTTATTGTCGTTTGATGGAGCGATCGAGTAAGTGGGTCATTGGCTACACGTTGTATTACGTAACTCTGAACCGCACCGTCGCGACCCGCCTTGCTGTACAGCCCCACATTTCTCTAGCGCGGGGACATTTTTATACAATAAAATGTTAAAACAAAACCAGTTTTAGGCGTTTTTCTTGCAAATCACTATGCAATCATCTCTTTTGAATTGCACAAATCTTAAATAGTATGGCAAAAAACTTACTTAGAAGACATTAGGTAAATAGGTGTGCAATTGCGCGTGATAAGAATATAATTGTACCGGGCAGTTTGTACACAAATATTACGAGTTTTATGTGTTTGGTCATTTTTATAACGATTTTACTCTTTGCACTGGCATGAAGGTAAATGATATTAACATTATGTTGAAATAAAAAAGTAATTGTATGTAGGTAACAGACAAATAAGTTGAATTTAGCATTTCATATTTGTGTGTACAAGTTATGGTTTTTATTGTAAAAAACAATTGAAAACGTACATAAGTATAACTATGATTTAAATTTACTATAAAACGTCCCAGCCATGCCTATCGTACTGATAATCATTATCGCTGTACGTTAAAACCGAACTGATATGAGCGGCGCGATAAAATATGATATTCGTCAAATTATCACGTCGGTGTGCACATCACGGTAGACATAGGCCGAAAACTTCCCTAATGTCACTTCTTAATGCCTATAGATTTCAGTAACACCGTCTATTCGTTTTGATGGAATTTTAAATTTCATGATATCATCACCTTGTATTTAATTTAATTTTTAATTTCATTAATTAATCGAATTAAGTTTAATTTTTAATTTCTTCATCTTCTCATCTTTTATTATATTTAAGGTTAGAATCATATTTTTTTAAATTTGTAATTATAATCGATCGATCTTACTAGTTATTATTCACATCCTCTATCATATGGAGGCGTTACATTGTTTCTCATAATTGACGACTTCGCTTGGGCTTTGTATAAATTAAAAGTATGGTAAATAACCTGCGGTGGGAATAATAATCTAAATTATAGATAATTTATTGATATTTATTAACGGAGAAAACCTAAAGCAGAATATAACAGGAAAGTTACTGTGCATATTTTTTTATAATTTATTGGTTCACGACAACGTTTCACGTTACGCAAAATATTTTGTCAATATATTCCTTCAACTTAAGAGTGACTTTTGGTTATTTAAAGTGTTATCCAAGTTTGGGGATGGCTATTAGATAATTGAGAAATTATACTTGGCATTTGTGGATGCATAGATCTGAAGGACGAGATCAGTGACGTACTATTAGAGAATCTTATGTCCAGCAGTGGACAGAAGTAGGATGATGATGTAATGGTGTGTTCATGAAGAGCCCTTTTATCGTTTTAATGTTGGGCACGAGTCGGGTTTCACAACGAGAAAAGCTAAAGTTCGGTTTGGTAACCCTCACAGACCCTAACGATTCTGCAGAGTTTTAAGAAGTGGAACTTTTCTTACGGTGTTTTATGTCACATACAGCTATTGATATTTAATGCTCAAATATATGGTATTTGGTAAAATACCGTATGCCCACAACACCATAGTATAAGGTCAAAATGGTATTATATCCGTCACTTATAATGTAGTTAACAGACAATTTTAAAGATATTAAGTCATGGTACCAGGCCTCATCTGTATTGAGAAATCATTACTTCTAGAATAAAGTATTTCATTAATATGAACATTATGTCCTTATAAATTCATCATGGCACTTTTAAGTTACGGTCATCAAAAGCGGCTATAAAATTTTAATATCCTTGTACCGTCTATGTAATAAAATTATCACAGTGTTTGTAGAGGAAAATGTTAAGTATTTTATTATAATAAAAATATTCATTAAATACCTTTGTCTACATTGAAAGTAGAGTCGAAGTTTGTCGATGGTACCTACATTCATGTTTACTTATGAACGTGCCTCTGCTGTTAATTAGGTATGTTCCTAATTGTTTATTACATTTTTTCCTTTACTAAGATAAAGATTTATTTAAACATAAGTTAAAGGTAATTAAAACATTTTTTTTGTATGTTATTTATTATTGCAGGTTGCTATGCGATATTTAGTAAATTAATGTGAACAAATTTTTGTAGAAAAGTACAGCAAGTATAATTTAAAAACGTATGAAAGTCTTCGAGAACGGAGTGAATAATAAACCTTACTTATCACCCGTAATCACTGAAGTAGTAGACAAAGGAGTGTAGTACATTCCCACGTTTCACCAGTTACGTTTACATTCAAAGTCCAAACCTAGGATAGGCGGTGAACCTATTGCTATACACCGAGCACAGATCCAGACTCAGAGCATGGCATGGCAACATGGCAATTTCAGTAGCGAATAAAGGACCCCAATAACTAACCACCTTGAAGTGTTTGTTGTTATTGTAAGTTTATTCTAGAACAAACGTAGTGCAGTAAGGATGATGCATTATTAAATACTTCAACAAGGAAGCGAACCGGCGCTCACCTCGAAACCTACCCGACGGACCTCGGAGTGACTATTAAATAATTATACATCTTTTACAACATTTAATTACCAATAGTAATATTGTTATTTTGTTATTCACTTTTAATTATTACATTCGTGGCGTTGGTCCTTTCATAAATTAGGTATAACTTACTCGTATCTTTCCTGTTTATTCCATACATTAAATTAGACCCACCATAGATTAATAAATTCTTCTATTAATATTTAACAATCAATAACAGCTATAGATTTATGTTGTTTATTTTTGAACGCTATTAAAGTCGCCTTCATAAGAATTTTAATAATAATTCTTGTTTATATATTAATCGCAACAACAACACTGAAACTTTTATAGTATGGGCTTAAAAAAGATCTTTGTAAAAGATATGGCTTAATTGATGTAAAATAATGTAAGTTGTGTACACACAGTGTTTCAAAAAGCAAAGTTCATGATGAATCATTGGGTTCGCATGTTCAAAGACGGCTGTGGGGAAGCCCGAATGATATTGACATTCTACATTCGTCCCTGGTGCGTTCCTCGGGCGGTGTGACATAGGCATAAATAAACGATTAATGCTGTAAACGAAGATCTCTACGCATAAAACCCGTTTGTATTTAAAACGATACACATAAAGGGCTCTTCACATGTCTATAAGGATAGTGAATGAGGAAAACATTTAAACAATAATTCTTCATAATGTTGTTACCACCTTCCCTCTGTAGGGCCAAGTATATCGTGGTCTAATATAAAAATGGTATAAGATTATATTAAGAAGTGCATTTCGAGTCTAATTAAGTCAAATTAACATTTCAAAATAAAAAAAAATCTGGATACTTAAATTGAAATTTAACTGAATCGTGATTAAACACTTTGGCCTTCATATCCTAAGACAGCTATGAGCGATAAAAACGTCCCATTCAAATTGTTATTTATTTGGAAATGTAAATAAATGATTTCAAAATAATATGTGATAATTCACTCATAATGGCCGTTATTTGTTGTTTATATCCAAACGACCGTGAACTATGTTTCATAACAGAATAATACAAAGTCATTCGCCCACGACATGACTAACCTGAAGCTAATAACAGTTACAAATACATAAGTTGACTAACTTCTAATAACTGCAGCCAGAAACATGTATGCGACGGCATTGACAATGGCGGACGCGTGCTTGCACGCAACAACGTCGAAAATTCCGTTTTGTAATTGAAAATAACTTTCAATGAATGTATCGGCTACATGCGGCTACGTTACTAGCGAAAGTATGTGATATTCTGGTTACTAAAGGAGTATATAAAGCCAAAATACCTTTATACAGTTAGTAATAAGAATACATACAGGTTTAATGAGTAATGATTCTATTCATGTTTATCTTTGTACTAGAACTTTCTACTTATATCGCCCCGTGAAATACAATAAGGAAGCAAATTGAAATGTAATCATGACGAGGCTTATTATGTCATAATTATATTACTTAAATGAATTCAATGATATATTAAAATATTAATTACGAATCTCTTCTCATGTTTAATGATAAATAACCTTCTGCAATTATTGAATTGATTTTATTATGCAACGCTGATTAGGAACACACACATAAAAATGTGTGCAATAAACATGAGAGACCAACCATAACAGTTACGCCTGACTAGCGATTACTCTCTTCCTAGAGAATTGAGCTAATGTTCATTTCAAAGCAATCGATTTAGTTTGTGATATGTCTATCATTAGTACGAATACAAATGTTAAAGGATAATTTTCGTATTATATACCGAATCGACGTATGAAAAGGTCTAGGCAAGTTTAATAACTATATTCTCTGATGAGTGCTCACTTTAACTTTTAAAACTTAGTCATATCAAACGATTTCCATTTATCATTAGTGTCACGGATGTCACAATTATAACATTGTATAAGACGTCATGAAATTGAAAGGTCGCTGACTTAAAAGAACGATAACTGTTGAAATATTATTGCCAATTGGGTATTTCGATAAACAGCGCGACGATTAAAAAAGATTTAATTGTGTGAAATATACTAGTTTAATTTTTTTTGTATTGAAATTGTTACACACTAACTCTTTTCGCAATAACCTTGCATTATCTTATTTTTCACGTCACGAAAAATTAATATAACTATGGATTTACTAGTTTTTTTTTATTCCCTTGTGATAATTATTAATTGCCTATTATTTTCGTACAGCAGTACAATTGCTTAACGTGAATGGATATTATATAAAAATAACATTATTTATTATTATTTTTGAATATCAGTTCAGTTAATAAAAAAACTGTAGTTTTATTGATTAAACTCCAATAAATACTATTATATTTTACATTTTTCCAGAAGTTATGTTATATTAGACCGGGATTTCTATTGCGATAAAGTTAAAAATAAGCCTTAGAAGTCAATTCTGATATTCGGCTGGTTAAATTACAAATCGAATATTACATTAGAAAAACATCATAAAGAATTATAACTAAGTCACTTGTAACACGAGTGAATTTAAGAAAACAGTATCGTATTACTATTAAAAGTGAAACGAGATCCGAATGCAAATCCCAATCGGTTACAACAAGATCCATTCCAAGCCACTTAAATACTTTTCTTCGCATCTTCTCTCGCACTTTTGATTCTAAGGTATGATAGAGCATATTATAGCTAATATTATAAAATAATTTTAACTTGTACATGTGAGTGTACGCTTATTTAAATACGCTTATTCTTCCGGTTCTGCGAGGACAACGGTCGACAGGAAATATCAAGAAATGTGAGGCCTTTATAGCAAAAGTGATGAATCGAGTCGACGGCAATGAGCTGATTGCAATAATTATTTAAGAAAAACGAAATCATGCCAAGAATGTAAATGTGAAAAGAATTAGGTGAGTAGATTTTATAACATGTTTAATTAAGTTTTATGCATTAAACGATAGTAATAACATTAAAATATATATAAACTAATACTATTTAATATAAGATGGGTCAAACATTATTAGTATTTGGAGGACTCAGTAGTTTCTGGAACCGGAATGAGTACAATTATAAAATAAGTGATGAATGCAAAAAAAGCACCTTAGATTTGTAAGTATTTGTGCTTTCTGCCTACTTTTTAACAGGTCTGGCGTATTGAATTAATAATAATAATATTTACATTCTTATTATTAATGATATATCTAATGTTACTTTTTGTTTGTTCTTACATATTATTTTATACATTATTTTAAACTCTATTGAACGTAGGCTATCTTTCGGCCATTAATGATTAATGTTATAGGTCAGATTTCATCCATATGTAAATACTTAATCTGGATTAGCGACTATATTAACCTATTATTGAAATTAGATATACATACTTTTATTCGACCACTGATATATGTTGGGAATATTAAGTAGGTAAACTTTATAAAGGGCATCCAACCAGGATGTTTACCGATTCTTTTTTAAGCTTATTATTTCTAAGCAAATATAAATACAAAGTAATTTGATGTTTAATTACATCGAGCGAAGAACATGCATTAAAATAACATGAGTATTGATGCAAGATGTTCGTAATAATATGTGCTATGTCATGACACGAGTAACCTTTTATTGTTTAAGTTGTGAATTCTTACAGATTCACAAGATGTTAAAAATTTCATACCCGATTGCTAATTACAAACCGGTTTGTGTTTATGTTTTATTTTGGTCAATTTGTATTATCTAATAATTCAGGCAACGTTATTTAAATAGGACTAACTTAATTGTGCCAGTAACATACAAAAATACATGTATAATTTGAACTTTACATATTTATAGAATCACAATATTAAACACGGATAAAGGTAATATTGTTAATGTTGCAAGATGAGAAATAGCTACTTTTTAAAATAATGTTATCTTATGCAAAAATTTCAGCGTTTAATGGTGTATTGGTAAATAAACATTGTTTGAGATGAGAAGATCTGAATAATTATGAGAAAATGTTTAAACACGGCCAAGCATGATGAACCAATAATAGATATACCGATAGTAATAATCGAAAAAACCATAGATAATTTGCAAGAATCTTCTATTTACACATTTGGTTGCAAACCTATAAACTTTTACCTGAAAGTCACTAGTTTCTTTTTAAAATTAGAGGAGTGTATTACTTAACGGATTAATTTTGCTTTTATATATTTTTATATTTTTGATTATTTTTTTTTACAATATCGTTTCGCCAGTTCCCTTACGGGCTAGGCAGATGATACCGAGTGCTAAATAACTCTGTCTTTACAGAGCTGGCGTGCTTATTTTACATTTAATCTCCGTTCACACACATAATTATTAATCTACACAGTATAATTAAAATTATATTAAACTATCTGTATTATGCAGAATGGATGACACATTTTATAATTCATAGCAGAGCCTAGCTTAAATCCGATGAACCTAGGGTACATATTCATGTAGAATTGAAAGAGCCATAGTTGAGGGATAGACGGAATGAAAATAGACAACATGATTTCTGAAAATACATATATTAGCATTCCGCATTCCAACGTTACGTTATTACTGACGTACGAACGAACAATATTGAAAAATATCATACAGTATAATTAATTTCAAATTTCTTAGTATGTTAAAACTAGTTCCAGGTAGTATTTGTCGAATTTTAAAAATAAATGATAATAATAGTTACATTATTAATTTATTATGTATGGAAACGTCTGTTATTACATGGTTTTTAGGTGTCTTAATTATTGAAAACATGATAGTAACCGGTTGAATTATATACATACATTCTGAATGACACTACACTTGTTCTATGTTTCTTGACACGACTAAAAATAAATACAGTGAAACCTAGTTAATTGGAATCTCAAGGAACCAAACACAGTGTACCATTTAAAGAGGTCTTTATTTATCCGGTTTTCCAATTAGACAGGTTTAAAAATAATAGTGGTCTCTGCCTACCCCGTAAAGCGTGTAGATATGTATGTCTCATAGAGCGGCCCGCTTATAGAGGTCGAAATGTACCGTTATTTCATTTCTAGAATTGGGATTTATATTGAAATTTTAATAAAAATGCATATTTTTGATGCTACGAATTACGTGTAACACCAAAAATACACATCGCATCAAAACGCATACGCATAACATCAAAAATAAAGTACGTATTTATTTGTTATAAAAATGATTCCACAATCATAATCTGATAGAAACTTTAATTTTACAGATAATGTTTTATATTTACGTTTGAACATTTTGTACACTTTTATTTCCTTGTTTGTACGTTAAAACCTGAGATAGTACTGACAAACAAAGGACGTGCGAAAGAAATTGTTGTACATATAAATTTGTTTGTAAACAAACGTGTCGAAACCTTTCCGAACGTGATAAAATGTCTCACTTATGCAGGGAATTGAGCTACTGTCCCAATTATAGAGGTAAACACCGAAAAAATTCTACAAATCAAATCTCATTTAACCAGGTTCAAAAAGTCCCATTAACAGAGGTAATTCGATGACAAAGGGCGAGGACCTCATTGGAATTCTCAATAATAGATGTTTCTCACTTAACCAGGTCCCACGTAACTGGGTTTCACTGTACATATAAATATTACAATATTAAACATTGATAGAAAAGAAATATATAGAAAGATCAGACAGCGACACTTCTATTAGACGAGATACTTGCCCTGAGTCGAGCACCGCGTAACTTATAACCAAATATAATCGTACTACCGTATTCAAATTATTCAGAGCGTGCCAGTCTCTTTAAAATATTACGAAAACCGTAAAGTCGTATTTGGATTTCACGAATCTTAATATTTATGGTCTTTCATGAGGCTCTCGTAAGACATACTAAAATTATTCTTAGTGTAATAAAAATAGCGAGACACAGATTATTTCCCATCATTAGCGCCGAGGCGATTAAATAGCACACTCGTACATCTTGATGATCAAGTCTACGAGTGATTTTGTGATTTTACAAGAAACATCGCTGTAATTGATGGCGATGTGTACATTCCAATATTTGTATACTATATATCTAAGCATTGATTTTATTATAACAAAAACACCATTGTTTATTATTCAGACGAACAAAACATTAATCTTGTAGCAAGTACGAGTAGGTAGTTGCGATGTGACAAGTTGATAAGGTGGGTGTCCGCTGGTACGGTGATGATTGTTGGTGGAGCGGGCGCACGCTGCGATGCGCTTGGGCAACACCCGGAGGCGACACACTCGACCCTGAACTCAATTCGGCCGCGATCATTTTGCAACTAATCACTGGTCGTTGCGCCGCAGGTAGACATCGCGCACCGTCGCCGGCACAAAATGTAAACATTTACAGGCGTTAGTCGATCGTACGAGGCCGTAGCGGACGTGATCCCTAACTTCATATATCATTAAATGATTATCCTTATTTGACCACCAACCATCTGGCGGCTGTTTGGTTGTGATCCCTGCCGTTGAAGGTGTAATCATTCGGGTAAACTACTACGGCTAACAAGGCGACAAGTTTCATTAAACATACATATGTATAATCTGTCGTTGCCTATATTTTAATCACCCTTCAAGAATAAGGATTCTTACGGGTTTGTGTTTGTAGTTTTAATGTCGGTGTCGTTCGCGTCAACTGTTGTGAATATTCGCTTGTTCAGGTTCAAAAATATTTGTGAACACGACTCTCATTGTTCTCGAGGCGTGCCATTGCTTCACACTCGGTTCGAAGCGAACAGTCTAATGGAGTCTAATCAATTTGGATTTCATTCGCATATAAAAGATAATGACGTTGTTGCTTAGTTTAATTTCAAAGCGCGATATTAAGTTCCAAATTAAAATTCAAGGACATTTCTATTATTGTTTCAATATTTCATTAATTGCATATAATTAAGACGTTATACAATAAACCACTTAAATATGACACACAACGATTGAGAGAGATTGTGAGAAATTTAAATTTTTTAATATCTAAGACAAGATTGATCATAATTGTAAGATTTCAATAGTGTGCTCATTTCATTAGAACATTAAAAAACACTCGAAATTAAACCATATGTTACCGTTTTATGTGACGGAGTAATGTAGAGATTTGCTATAGTTTTATTATTTTGTTTAAAACTGCAGAAAATTCCATTCATTGCTACGCTGACGTTCTAACTTAAGTCACATTAATGAAACGTATTGGTTATAAAAGTTAATATGAGTTAAACCAAGTTTTATTAGATTTTGGACGACGTGCTAAAGTAACTACATTTAAAAAAATTACATTTTGTTCTGCGTACGTGCTATGTATAAAATTTACTAATGTTGAGTCACTTTTTTATTGTCATAACCTATTAATTATAATTATAAGTAATAGGTTATATTTCATATAAAATGAATAATAATTATTCATTTTATTACTTAAGAATCGTTTTAAACCATTTACAAACCGAATTCACTTTTTGAAATCTTTCTTTCCTTATCGTAGTATATTGGTATGAACTATGAAACTAAGTATTGCATATATTACTGGATTTTACTTTAAATCGAATGAACTTTTGATAACCTGTAATAAACTTAATGCGTTTATAGAAATATAAATTGAGTTTACTGTTTATGTTTTAGTGATAAAAATCATTTGAAGCATTAGTTGACTCACGGCAGAGCAACATATTATAAGTATTGATAAAATTTGCCCGTCTATTTGCAAACTACATTTAATTGGTAACAAGTGTATCACCTTGACTATTTTTGCTCGTGAATGAATTAGTAAACATGGCATTGACCATACACTTAAGATACATATTAGGAACGTATGCGTAACATTTATCTGGTACCATATATTTTGTAGCCGCAACTATTGTACGAGTATGTATCAATATTGTGACATTGATTGAGCGTGCAGGGACGTACGCATCGATGTTCAGTTCCGCTCATGTCACTCCCGTGTGACTACTTGTTCCTTTTTCGGAAATCCGTTATAAACTGACGCAACTGACCACCTCACTAGTGACTTGGGTGTTATTTGATATGAAACTGATTAGGACAAAACTACTCAGTAAAGTTATTCAAAGTGCTATTAAATAATTTGCTAACATGTTATGTGGGTGAATTTTACATATAAATCGCAGATTCGGCATTTGCAACAGAAAGGCTTCTATTTTTGGCGCAATATTTGAAGGCTTGACTCCTATTACATTAGAATATTGGTCAATGTTCTTAATAAAACCGGCTGGAGCAGCCGAAACAACGCGAATTTAATGTCAAGTTTTCACTGAACATAAATAATTTCCGGAAACTTACAGTGTTGACCAATAAACAACCTTTAACTTGAATATGTGCCGTTTTTATTTTTTTTTGCGTTTTAACTCGTTTACTGACCTTCAAGAATTTCCGATGTTAGCTTTCCTTATTTAGTTTATTAGCCTTCATTGCTATAAATGCCCCGTCCTACCATTTGACTGTTGGTATCGTCACGTGGTGTGTTTACCTAAACATTTTTCGTTTACACGTTAACCCGAGATGAACATCAGACACGCGGACATCGTTGCCGTTCTTGTTTACATATCTACTTTTTTTGTCTATCCGACACCTAGGCCTGTACATCATCTATTTGCTAAAGCGTAACACGTTAATACTATTTTTTTTACGTTTGATTTTATATTTTTTTCTATTCAGCAATAGCCTCGCGTTTGACTTCAGTTTCAACTGATGGAAAGCGAGATTCAGCCTAGGATGCAGCACGCTTGTCTAGAAAATGCCGAATCACTATAGTCCTGAATAGTTCCAGATTATACGAAGCGAGAAAAATAAACAAAGGCAGGGAGTTCCACTCTTACGCAGTCTGTAACAGAAACAATGTACCGAATCGTTTCGTCCTGCTCGGTGGAGTGTTTACAAGATGTACAAAGAATTTTACTGTACAAAGTTGTCTTAACTGCTAGATCATTCTTCTATGCACTATGAAAAGTTGCGCGCCAGTGTCGAATACCGTCACACGGTGAAAAATAGTTGGTGCACCTTTGATAGTCTATAAGACGTTAGTAAGGAGTAGCGTTAATCTCGTGTCATGTCAGTGGCCAGGCGACGTGACCTTACGTCACACGTCCAATGCTTTGCGCCGCCACACGCGTTTCGAATACTAACGTCTGCAGAACGCCTTGGTGGATCCTTGGCTTCAAAACGAAGCTCCTTTCTTAGACTGTTGCGTTTATTGCATGTTTTCCACTAATATCTCTCGATGTCGATCCACGTAAATATCGAACGTAATTAACGCCATGCTCTCAGGTACTTACGTTATGTCCTTCACGTTCAGTAGTGATATCACTTGTGTATTCGAGTCTTGACATTTCTCGTGTAAGTAATTAACGATTAATAGTATCAGGCGTTTTTTTGCGAATTCACTTCCATTGTTATAAAATTAATTTGAAATTTTGTAACCGACAGTGAATTAAAAACTATCATGATCTATCTATACTTACCCTTGAACAAGTAATTACCCAGGCAATTTACAGCTTAGTCTTACAGTTTTTATTTTAATTGATTACAAAAATCATACTCGTATATTTCATTGAAATTTAGATCATTATCGTTATGGGGCGTTCCCCGTAGAAGATGGCCTTTATTAAATCTTTGCAGAGTTGACCTTTGGTCAAAAAGTGTTATGAGTAGGCCGTACTCTTATATGGTGCCTAGTTTTGTATACAAATGAGATTATAGTGGAAATTTGGTATTATTGAACTCAATGTCGTC
>DWDT01002063.1:0-14426 GCA_018245595.1 Microceris scylla | reverse complement strand
CTATGGCCTTAACCCTCTTAATATGAGAGGAGACCCGTATTCCAACAGTGGAATTGTAATGGGTTAAAAAAAAAAAATAAATAAAAATATATATATCTCTCAGTTTACGTTACAGGTAATACCAAAAAAATAAAACAACACCACCTTACATAATCTATTGCTTTATTGCGAAAAGTGATGGACATGTGTCTCACATATACAGGAACGATAATAGGAGATTTTGGCCTGGCGATTGGTTTATTTCCCCATACGCTGTATAGACCATTCCTGCTGGCACAGCGGGCACCTGTTGTTCTGCTTAACCCATAACGACATGCAGCAGAAGTGGAAACTGTGATTGCATTCGCCCCACACCACCACGCAGTCTTGCTTGCCGTACGAATCCTTTTTGCTTTCACCTTGGCACCTGAGACAGGCGTCTGTAATCAAATAAAATGAACACTTTAAACTCCTCATAAACATTTGTGTGATAAAACCGTGTTAATACACCGAGTTAAGGACATTTCCCGTGGCGAAAGAACCAGTTTCCATTATCTTACGAAGTATACCGAATAAAGTTTCCTTTTGAAATTAACCTTCGATTGATTGGAGACTAAATATTTCGTACATTCAATCAGTTAAAGGTAGGTGCATAACATACCGCCTGTAATTCCCCGAAATGGTAGACAGAGAAGTGTATTGCGCAGTTTACCAGTTAAAACATAGGCAAGCGCGTTCCATTTCACGTATTGTATCAGATCTACAGACCTGCAGAAAAGCGTCAGCGCGTGTACAAAATCAATGAGTTCCAATTAATGATATTCAAACAAGGCATCAGTGTTGGTATCCATGGATACAGTAAATACACAACTAATATGAAACAAGTCACGTATGTACGATTAAAACATTTCCGCACGTAAAAACTTCCACTTCCATAGCGAAACTGGACGTGGGCGCCGGCGGGTTATGCAATGAAATATGAGCAATCTACGGTAATTTGCCGACAATAAAATCTATGATACTCCCGAGTGGAAAATATATCTAATGCACGATACGACATCGAGTGCACTTTTCCATTTGAATCGTGTATATAATCTATTAATGCTCATTTTATTACACAAGGCGACGGTAGCCATGTTTTATGCTGAACATAAATTGTAAGATAATAATCAATACCGCAACGGCTGAAGTATCATAATAAATAAAGCTTTATAACTTACTAGATGAACATTATTAGATTTTGAATTTATCGTACCGTAAAATCCAATATTTGGCAATCGGTCCTCTTTACCTGTTCATTAAATACCCGGCGTGGTGATACATCGTTTCTAATAAAATCAGATTTTTAAATATCTAGGTGGAAGTCGACTCCGCTACCCACCCCTATTCCACAACACGTGTACCTAGTGAAAAGCGAAAGTATTATACTCCTCTACCTAAACCTGCAAAAAAATGCAGGTGTGACATAATGTAGTGTTTTTCAATGTGTAGACCATGACCATGACAGAACAGACGGCGATGCACTACAGCCATGCATAAACACAATGCAACTGCAATGTTACATTCAGCCCCTGGCGCACGTAGAAACGCATTCGATAAGGGCTCATTACACAGACGATATATGTACATTTCCACGTTCACACGGACTTAAATCGTAATATGGGTGCCATTAGACATCTACTCTACTCCGTTCAAAGATACCTTGGTACGGACACATACGCGGTACAAAAAATAAGATCAAACAAATAGCGCTTAACACTTTCTAAACCAATGCTTCTCAATCTTTTTTTATCTCTCGACCCCTCGAAAAAGTATAAAAGTTGATTTTTTAAAACCTTTGCGACTCCTCTATAAAATGGGACTATATAAAGTATGCTTTAAATAGAATAGAATAGAAAGAAGCTTCATCAAACTTAATGGACCGAATCCATTATGTTTTCTACTAGCAAACAAATATGTTTTTCGTTTTTTCTACGAATATATTTCTTCATGTTATTATTGTGTTAATATGGAACTTTGTGAACAAAATCCTTTAATAAACGTATCCTTTGTAAACAGGTCCCATTTCTTAAGTAGAAAGCGGGACTCTTTAAGTAACAAACGCGAGTCCCAGGGGGGTCGAGACTCTCAAATTGAGAATCGATGCACTAAATGGTAACTTTTTAATATTCAACGAACTGGGTTATATTATAACAAACGTACGAGCATGAATATTAATTTGACATTGCCGGATGCTTGCAGTGTCCTCGACTCAGTTGATATACCCAAAAATCATTACACATTCAAGCCGGCAAAAACTTAAGTGCCCATTTCAAATACCATTGTGTGGTGTTGAGACGGTATTTACCGAATCTGGACATCGGGCGTACATCTTCGAAGATATTCTTACGATAGTATGATTTATTTTTGCCAAGAAATTGATTATTGTAAATCTGTAGCTAAAATTATTGTTTATTATTACATCGTATACACGAAATTGGTGTGGATGACCAAGAAAATACACGCCGTTTTCTTCAATTACTTTGGCAATTCTGTTGTTTCTGTATGTTTGTATATTCTTTATGTATGTATGTGCCTATACCATCAAATTATGACATAGACAAGAAAAAGGTTTTAGTATCAGATCAACCAGTGATATGTAACAATTGTCATACTTTCCATATAGGGTAGGCAGAGAGCACTGAGTGCCAGGTATCTCTATCCTTACCTGCATACCTGACGCACTTCTACATACATAATTTTCTTGACACATGCAAGCTGGTTTAGGAGATTTCTTCCCTGTCAACCAGTATCCGATTGATTTGGTCAAAATCTATATCCATCAATATTGGTGTTTTAAATCTGTTTGTCATTCTTTCATCTACTCAACTAAAATGTTTCCGGAAACACTTTGATTTCTATTTCTGTGACACATAACAAGAAGTGTTTAAAGCCACTTATATATTTTAGAAAGCTATTAAGCCATCGACAAGATCAGTTGAACTGCTACGGAAAGTATCTGCTAAGCCTTTAATAGATTCAAAATTTTTTATAACAGAATTTTTGATTTGTTATGCACCAACTGTAACACATATATACCTATGCCTATATGTGACACATACAGATTACTATTCAAACTTCAGAGCGTAACACGTTTTGTGAATGTACGTACATACGTTACTAAAATTAGCCTTTCCCGTTTGCGTTAAACAGTGATTTGAAGTCGTAGATAATATTTTAGCGTAGTGTGAACATGTATCATGTTTAAAATTAGTACGGTTTTATGGCGGGACACGTCATGTTGCACCCAATGGAGTATTACGAACACATCATTTGTGTTTGCAGTCCTTGAAATGTTAGTTTACAAATTAGATTACTATGGTAGTGACCTTGGTACAAACGTGCATTTGGTTTTTATTTACCTCACCTTCACGGATATAGAACGGGAATGAGCAATATATTGAACGAACTATTCTGGAGCGTTTTTTATTATATGTATTTATTTTAAATTTATATCGCATTATGTACTTTCTATGTCTACTCCATAAGGGATCAAACGTGAGAATAAAGTAATATAAATATTCTGGAGCGATTGTGATTTCTTGTGATTCTTCTGATAATAATACTACAAAAGAGCGGTTGAATTGACAAGTGAATCAGAAATATATATCAGGATTTTTTATCAATTTTCTAGATAGAGTAATTTATTAGGAGCTGCAATACTATGTTTAAGGCATGTATGTATGCGTGATTCATTGTCTGTCAGTTTGTCTCCCTCATTTACTTTTTAAGTAATCGCAGAATATCATTGCAAAACATATTATATAAGGGTGTATGGGTCTGGAAAAATCTATATTGTATAAGAACATAACTGCGCAATTCCACATTCATTAAGTGGACGGTAATGCGGGATAATGCATATTTATTTAAGCAAACACGCATTAGATTGTTGCATCCATATGCAAATGTTTACAATGAATAAAGTATACAACAATACTCTTACATAATGCCACTTCACACAAACTTAGTGTGGCGTAGTTGGAACAGGTATAGCACCTTACAAACATCATCGCGCCATAGATTTATGATCATCACGCTCAACAGTCTATAGACTAAAGAAAATAATGGAGTAGCTACAAAAAGCTTTGTGCTTTGCTTTATATGTTTTGTAAGAAAAAGAACACAAAACGTAGCTTCGTGTTTCAAGTTTACTTTCCAATATGGAATAGGGGTGTAAGGGGTTCCAACCCCCATCTCAGGATTCCAAGCCAACCTAACTTGCACGTGGTGCACCCTACTATAACAGACGAGGTTCTGGCGACCGGCTGATTGCGGTATGGCGCAGATTAAATAGGCACCGTTAGCGGTTGTCGACGGGCAGCAGCGTCGGCGGTGCGAAAAGCTGTGCCCTGCTATCTCCAATCCGCATGCCCAGCGTGGAGGTTAAGGACATAAATCCCCTTTTGAGGGATAGCTATGTCCAGCAATGGACTGAGATAGGCTGATGATGATGGAACAGGGGATGAGCCTATTGCCATACACCGAGCAAAGATCGAAATCACGAGTCACTACTAGAAATTTCTACTAGACCATCTAAGTTAGAAAAGTCCAATAGTATCCGACCCGGGAATTGAAACCAGGACTTTCCAATCAGGTGTCGCCTTTGTAACCACTCCACCACTAAAAACGAATGTTCGAAGAATCTTCTAAAACAATTTAGTTTAAAATACTACGAAAATAGAGGGCTAGGTATGATTTTTTTAACCTATCTACTTATATCTCGAATGCTCATCAGTAAACCGTAAAGCATACAAAAATAGAAATGCGTCAGAATTAAAGACTTAGATCATGATCCAAATAAAAATGTGCATTAAAGTTCAAGGAATATTCCAGTTTCTCCAAAAGAATACATACTTGTTCTTGAAAGTAGGATACGAATTTGACTTCTTACATGATTGGTAAATAATTATACATATTTATTTACTATATTATTATTACATCCTCACGCCAGGTCCTTTACGAGGTAGACAGGGAGCATCAAGTGCCAAATATCTCCATCCTTACAGACCTGACGTGTTTCAGGCAGGACCTGAACTGGCAGATCGAGAAATAAGTGTCAAAAAGGCACTTGGAATGTGTGAGAGGTAATGCAAGATAGGACGATTAATATAATTGATGAAATCGTAAAAATAGTATATACTAAATAGATAAAAAATTAAAGAATTATGATTTGACATTGCCAGGTTCATAAGGTTTTTTTTAACTCATTTGATTATTCGCTTAATTTTTATGTTTAAACATCGTCTCCACACAAATTGATAGTTTCTGTCGTTTCATAATATAACGTCAATAGTTTTTAAGAAGGGTCTAGAATATGATTGAGCTCGTAGGAGTGAAAATGCAAGTGCGAAGTAATAATTGCACATACATACATAAATAATTACATTTGTAAAGTATCGCGATGGAATCCGTGATAATAGCGACAATTCAAGTAATGATTTGTATTATTATGCATTGTACTGCGCAATACGGTTGTTGTTTCTCTGCTTTTAACAGCTTAATGGAATAATTAAACAGGCTGTCATGACGTGTTGAGTGGTAATATGTGCGCAACAAATAAGCCGAAGGAATTGTCAGTATCAGAGAGAAGTCTCCAACACACGATAAGGTTATGCCTTACAATGTGTGTGGCAAATATTGCAGAGGACTGAATTTGTAATTCAGCTGTAATAACATGAGCGAATTGATAATTAAGCGGTTGCGCATTTTTTGATTTATTTTAACTAAAGACACAGGCGGAATTTAGACAGAGCTAATTCAGGTCAGGGCGCGATGACGATCAATACAGGAGAACTGAGACAGATTGATAATGATGACCAAATATAATAGCGAAATATGCTCCAACAATTCGTGAACCACAAAATAATGAGCATTTAAGTTACCTTGAAACCTACGCAAGAATAAAACGAAAATTATAGTTGATTCGGCTTAGTTACAAAGAAAGTTAGAGAAAGTTGAAATTGAAAAAATCCAAAAGATCCTGTGAATTATACAGTTGTTGAAATATATAAAGGTTTAGGAAAAAGAACGATCCATGCAAATACTGTAAATAGCCAGCGTTGATCTGCCGCCGATGACCCCGAAACGCCGCGTCGAATTTTCTTCGGCTAAGCGTGCATTCGTATCTTACGTATAATCCACATCTGTGGGGTGATTGATCTCGCCGTCGCATATAATTTTGGGAGTTTTCTACATCACAAGTCACGTTGAAATGTTTTCAGACAACGTGCCCAAAGTGGTAACGCATCACAAATATGTGTGTTAATGTTTGGACTGTTGTTTCATCTCAATGTTAATATTGATGTTGAAAAAGTATTGTGTGATTTATGTGAAGTGATTCCTTCATCATTAAAGACTTCTTCATTTTGCGTATAACAACAAATTCTATAAACTCCCCTTCCTGTTAAGCACTTCTTGGGATACAAAACTATAACCTTGAGACAAACCCTACTCATGAACAATTCAATTGATTTTTCCATAGATTTTATTATGTGCATTCAGTTATGCTGATTACATATTTAAATTTTGCTATTGGTTTGTGTAAAAAATATGTTAATGATGTAGCAAAGGGGAATACACCTAATGTAGTATTCAAGCCATGCACACCATAAAACAACCATAACCAAATATAACTAAAACCAAACAAGAGTGAACGTTTTAGATGGGGTTCACTGTTAAATCAAATAAAACCGGAATTCCTCAAGTAAGCATAATAAAGTTGTAAAATTTAATGCATACTCATAAGTAAGTTAAATAAAGCCAGTATGTCACGAAATTCCATTCGATAATACTCTCGTACGTTACAAAGGCACTGTTCTTGTTATTTTATGGTTAAAAAGTAATGGCGACCTTGTTGCGGGTCAGCGGGTCTGCAGCCCGAGCGGCGCGACGGGTGCAGGCGCCTCGTCGATAATGCAAGCGTTGCTCATCGTTAAGGACGTAAAGTAACTGGAAATTTACACAACGAAGAACATTCCGTAAAGATTTAAGTAGACTGTTCACCGAGTGAAAGATCGATCGATAAAGGAAACAATTTATCGCTTTTTTAAATATCTGGCATTCATATTGCAATTAACTTTGAGTTTTATGATGTTAATGACATGCATACGTACGTGTACTATGTACATAACACAGTTATGATTTAAACAATGAGTACTTAATTATAAATGAATAATAATATGTAACAAATCGATTTTGTTACTTTTATGAAGTTCACATCACATGTAATAGTGAAATTTTATTGAGAGTTTAGTTTTACGAGAGTGATCCTCATGACACATCTGTATTATCGATTAATGAATGGTTTTAGTACTTCGATGTCCGGGGTATGGATGACTGCTTCAACATCTGGTGGAGTAGGATGGTATTTCGCAGATTCTAAGTAGCTTATTACATTGGCTTTAGCTTTTGAGTTCAACGGAGACTTGCTGGCGATAGTGAAGACTACCGTAGCACAATTATACCAATAGTGTGAGAAGGAATTATGCCATTACAGTTCAATGCGATGGATATAAAATCTTAGTTTTTGGTTAAAGTAACACCTTGCTATATTTTTTACTTATTTTATTAATTTAATTTTCGACATTGTTCGGTTTTAAGTTCGTGGAGGTTTCCTTCAAAGTTTTATATCACGAAATTTGTCCGAATGAGGACCAAGACCAGCAGCGCGGTGTCTCTTGGAAACCAATATCTATGTTGGGTAGCTTAATTACAGTACGTATATGTACCTAAGTCTAAATTACAACTCAACGATTTTTACTTAGGTACCAATCTCATTACAAGCCAACGATACAAGTTCTAAATATAGAACCGATATGGTACCAAACACTTTTTGTTTCTACAGTATTGAAATAATTACAATTTAAATTAAATATTGCTCATGCACATTCTCACTCTTACATGGATGTAAGCTTGTGTAAGTGAATCAAGTAGCGAAGGCGCCTAGATTTGCACTTTCACACATCGATAGATACGTGTGTGAGTACAGTGTTAGTATTGCAGGTTGTTGCTTGTGTGTGATAACTCTGCGTTAGTGTTAGCCGACACGTTCAGGTACGTCAGTGGTGCTGAACCTTACTGAAAATCACACACAAGGCCATTTACACTAAAGTGATTCAATTATGTACTTAAATGATAAGTAAAATTTGTTCTACAAATTTACCGAACGTAAAACGAGGTGCGACCGTAATGGACGCGAAGTACGCACACTGAATTTCCATTAAATGGAAAATTTTGAACCACAATGATTTAGTGCACTATGTATATACCAAAAAATATTCCTATTTTATTTTGACGCTACTTCTTAGAAATATTCGACAAAAATATAAACTGTGCACTCGACGAGAAACTGTGCTGAACACCTGCTTCTTTCTTCTAGTACTTTTCCATCAAAACCTTGGCGCATACATAATTCGAAACTGATGAACATACGGTCGACTCACTCACGCGCACGCCGATCTGTAGGTACTCGTAGTGGAATGAAGAAATGCACAACTGGCTAATTTATTGGATGAGTGTAAACGAATTGCATACCGCCTTTTAGTGGAATGTCGGTGAGCCGCAATGTAGCTGGATTACCATATTACCTTTAAAAAGTTTTAGTGTGATTAATTGTTAATTAATATTTACTTAGTTAACATTGCAGTCTTTGGAAACTGGTCCAATTTGTTTGTGGAGATTTTCTCAATAATCTCCTACCGTATTACGAACTCGGGAAAGAGATCTTCGAACATCTCAATTTAGAGAGTTCCAACATCTCAAAACCATTGAACGAAGACAAAATCTGAGCCATATTATTTGGTTATACTTAAATAATGGTTAATTTTAATTAGAGATTCCATAAATATTAAAGGAAAAATAACGATTAGAAAAACAACATTTTTCAGTTTCACCTCACAATTACTCATATAAAATTATACTACTTATAACTTTTGCAATAATGTCTTCGTGTTAGCAACAAAAAGCAATTCATGTACACCTACCTTTACACCCACCTACATAAATAACTGTAAGAAATTTTTAATAAGCATTCGGCCGTTGGCGCCATCCTGAATTCACGTCGCGACCAGCGCGTCTCATTATTAAGTTGACCAACTGAACTGACAACTTTTACTTGGATATTAGTGAATTAAGGATATGCCGATACCCAATCGCGACTTACTTACACCCTACTTAGTGCAAGTAAAAGTGTATTATGAATGTTTGTAAGCCGTTTCTTGCTTGTAAAATATGGCACCAGCGAAGTGACAAGCTGGCCGATATGGACAACAGGCCATCAATACAAAATACATGTATGCGTTTAACGGCTAAATATCACTTGATGTAACGGTGTAGGACTACATTGCAAGAAATCCTGTAAACCATACGTGTTCTCCATAATGTTCTCAAAGGTATGTGAAGACTATAGCCCTGACTCATTCTAAAAGAATATGTAACCGACAGTAGAACGATACTTTGATTAACGACGATGACAATTCAATGGTTACTTCATTCGATACATTGATCTTACATGAAAATGTTTAAGGCTGACTATAAAATTATTATTAATATTTTCATTGATGAAATCTACATATAAAAATATACCACGTTTAAAATTACTTTTTATTTTGACGTTAAACTTGATCGTCATTTAAACAAATATGTTCATGTACGCCAAAGCGTTCGGACAAATCTGTGCACCTTGTGGGATGCCATTGGTAGTCTACTACGTATGTCCACTCTCACTCTTTCTCTCGTCTCAACTGGGAATAGTGTTCCATTGCTGTACTAAAAACTGATATTCAACTAGAAATTTACGTTCATTATTTTATTTTTATAACGACAATTTTGTTACCACTAACAACGCGCAGTATTAAAATGAAATTCTGCAGGTCATCGTACGAATAATCTTTATTAGTCAAATTCGGCTGAACTGATTGCAAAATCGATTCAGGTGAGAAACGAGTGCAATAAGTGTAGAACGAAAACGCCAGCTATTAATTACCATCCTCCAACGTCTGGCAGTGATGAAATAACAGACTAACAACGCAAAAAACACAATACAATATATTACATAAGTAACGCTTGCCTCATAATATTCACAATGGAACTTGCAACTAGGAAGCTTATTTTGCAGACAACTGTCCTTTTAATTGTTTCTTGAAAGCGTGTAATTAAAACTAGCACGACATTTCAGCTTGGAACATATTATTTGATAACTGAGTGTTTATTTGTATGTATGTACCACCGGACGGTAGATAATTTAAGTATATTAATGGGACTTAAAACTATGGGACTTAAAAATGTAAAGCTCTTATCAGAGTCTTTATTAAATTTAAAAGGTTTTTGATACGTTTAATAAATCACTAACATCATTTAATAATGCAGGTGCCATGAAAGATAGTCTTAATTAGTATTATCCCATTCCTAAAAAGGTCTAAAACACCAACCATATTAAACATTTAAACTTGAGGTGGAATATGATAGGCGTCATCAGAATGATATAATAAAAGATTAACTTTAAGATGGCGGACGAGTGCAGTCAGAAATAGCATCGCTGGAGTTTACTGTAAATCCTTATTTAGCGAAAGCGACCGCCGGGCACCGAGCGCCGCTCTCAGAAACATGCCCTCATCACATAGTTTTTTTTGTCATTCCAACGTAACCAGATTATAAATAGACGGCTAGGCTTCTGCATACATATGTTCTTATACATAGAAATAGTAGTGAACTTGCCCTGGCTTCTAATAGTCTTGAAATCTATAGCAGCGCCGATATTTTGTGCGCAAGCTCTTGAGGTATTAAAGAAATAACATTTCTCTGAGTAATTGTGAAAAAAAAAAAATACGCTTTTCATTTCATTGTATTATGTATGTTTTATTTAAGTTCGAAAAATAGCTTAGCAAAGGAGAAATATTTATATACAAGCAATGTTTTCAATTTATTTAACTGCATTTCTAATGAATGTGCACCAAATGGTTTTACGCAGACATTTTTTTAATAAACAAAGGTTTTAATTATAATGTATACGTCAGTTTAATGACATCATAAAATTTTATTCAAACTATAAGAGGGTTAACGATATATTTTGTTTAAAGTTTATAAACCGATCAATGGAGTACTTAAACAGGGTTATTGGGACACTTTAATAAAGTCCCGGAACTCCGATATCGGGCCACTATGTTCAGTTCGGTACGTTATATTATACCTACGTCTCATAGAAAAGGGCACTGAGCCTAATAACATACACCGGATACATATTCAGACTCGGAAGTGCTGCAGATTTCTTGCTCGAAAAGCCCAATAATACCTTGCCTCCCCTCGGTGATCGAACCAAGAATATTTAGCTCAGCAGTTGCGTTTACAATCACTTGACCAACGGGGCAGTCGAATTATAAAGTGAAACTGTTATTTATTTCAACGATAAGACATGTAACCACGCGTACCTAAATGACGTCCCGGCATTCCGATATGGGGACAATGTTTACAATATAGATGCGATAAACTTGGATATAGAGACGCCAAGCTGTATAGCAATGGAGCACACGGAGGCAAAAGATTTAAAAATATTTCACTTTGTTATCTTATCGTAAGAGTCGAGTTGCAGTCGACCGGAGAACGGTCAACAAAAAAGGCGAGAGTTTTTACTTAAACGAAGCTTGTCTCGAGAAGTAGACACGTGCTCGTTTGACCTTCTCAATTGCGTAATAGTGCACCTGGCACAAGGACGGACATTGGCGCCCAGTCAATACCGCGAACCAGCGCCACCAGTCCAGCCTGGCCAGTGTCACCGCCTAATCTGCATTTTGAATATGCGTAAACAAGTCCACGGTGGACTCGAAACTTCAGATTAACACAATCCACGTATTTCAATGTGACTTTTAGACGATGTCAATAAATCAATCGAAAATATATACCGTAGTAGCGATTTAAATGAATCATTATAACATTTTCTGTAATAAAGAAATGATATTATTAAATAGGAATGTATAATCTAGTGCAAAAGCTAACATAGATTAATACATAAACATAAAGCTAAAATAGATTATCTTTTTAGTTCTTTTTGTCGAGAGAAGGGGCAAAAGGTAAAAAAGGAAAATGTTCAAGACAAATATTAAAATAAAATACACATTCAACCTTATACAATTTTGAATTTAAAAAACTATCAGTGTCTAGAATTTTCACGATGCTATATGATTATCAAGTAATATTGTCTCCATCTGTATTCATTCTCCTACTATTTCACTGGATGTAGACTTTAAGCCAATACACCTATTTTAGCTAAATACTTTGAGCCGTTTATTGGACACTTTATGCGCATTCCTTATTTAATGTATTGAGGAAGGTCGTAAAACGTGAAAAAAGAATGGCCGCAAGTCCTAAACCAAATAAAACAACCTGTAGACAAGAACAGAACAGAACAGAAAATAAGAAAAAAAAGACGAATGCCAAATTTGATCAAAAGAATGAAAGACATTAGCATAAGAAAGTTTTGAAATATTTTTAAAGCGGGAAATCTGGAATATCATAAAAACCAATATGTATACAAAAGAAAAAAAAACTGAAAACGATCTATTACATTGATAGGAAACAGACGAATATTTTTTTATATTTTTCAAGATGCTCACACTACGACATGCTACAATAGACGGTATATCTACTAATACACATTTAATTCGTACGAATGTTGCCATGTTACCATTTCATACACTTGAACGGAAAGTTACAATCTCCACTTTATCTTGTGTTAATTGATAAGATAACAAAAGATAACACTCTTTCAGACGAATGTGTGACACATAAGCATGTGCATATTGTTATTGCTCTCATTCTTATCACATGTTATCGGAAAGTAACCAAAATTGCGACGTCTCGTCTTTCTCGCCATTACTACATACTAGTTGTAGTATAAAAGATATGAGTGATACAATAACATGTGAGATACGGCTATAGATGTATCTATGTATCCAGACGAGAACCTTATTTGAAATTAGAACCTCTCAGGAGAAAATGACAGGTCGCGTCTCGAAACTCTTTTATATTTGGACTTATGTTCACTTAGACCCTGCCCGCACTTCTAATACTGATCGAGCTTTTTAAGCTCACAATCCTATACTAATCAAACTGTTGAAGTACAAGTAACTGTAGAAGAACTGTAGAAGTTTAAATATTAATTGGTGATTTCAAATTGGCCGGTTTTAGTAATGTACTTCCATACATTTACATTAAAATGTTTTATGTTACGTTCATCATTCCTTAAATACGTCATAAGTGCAAGGTAAATCCTAAGCACTAGCAAGATCTAAAGATTTTAGGGAGAAATTATAACCATAGTGTTCGACAAGATTTCCAAAACGATTTTTGACGAGTTTGCGTGCCTTACAAGGACTTCTAAGCTCGTCTGCGCATGTATGTGTGCGTGTGAGTTACAAAAGCTTATAAAATACCATATGCAGGGAGTCTGAAGGAACGACGCGCGTGGGTCGCCCTAGCCAGCGCTAGCGCACACCGTTCCAGAACGTTCTAAGCCTGCGCCGGCGCGCGCGAAGCTGGCTCGCTTGGCGCTAGGAATATTCCGCTGACATTTTTGAAACGGTCACACGTGTGTGCGTAAAAAACGAATTGTCAATGTGTGCGTAGGTCATATTTGTGGTACACTGCATTACCTACAATATCTACGATAGCGCGATCGCTGTAGAGGCTGCGACGTAACTGAGGTCAAATTGTGTGTTTAATAACATTACACATGCATTGGAATTTTTTTTCATATATAATACGTATAAAATTGCTAGCTTTGAATATTTAGCTATCAGTGGATTAAACATCTTAAACGTAAAAAGTATAAAACACAAACATTTTTTGTCAAACGTATTATTAATAAAATCATGCAAATTTTATACCTACACAAAAAATCGATCAATTCAATGTATTGTTATATCATCATCAACAAATTTATTGAATTTCAGAATTATTGTGAATTCTCGATGACATCACGAAATGGATGCTGCGTTCCTGTTTGCTTTACATATTATACACTATCGATATTTTGTTAGCTCAACACCAATAGTCGATTATACTAGTTACAAATACGCAAGAGCGTATTGGAACCAAATATCGATTTCCGATCATATTTCCAAGAAGTGTGCGTCATTCACTGTAAATATTTTCGTTCATCGCCAGTAATATTCAAAAATATAATATACATGTATTTGACCGAAGAGATCGGCCACTGGTTGATGGGGTAGCCAGAAACCTTCTACCCCAGCTTGCCTGAATGAAATGAATGCGTCACCATTCAATTCATTCAGGCTATGGCTATTAATTATGACTACAATGAATTATAATTAATAGCTCTAGACTACAGATAATTATCAATATAAAGATAATTATCAATAAAAAAGCTACGTCCTTGAAGCTTCTGTTTAATACAA
>DWDT01002062.1:0-14428 GCA_018245595.1 Microceris scylla | reverse complement strand
CAATTAAGAAAACATAAAAGTGTTTTTAATACAAAGAACTTTTTTTTTAAGTACCTACTCATGTGCGTACGATATTTTTAGTTCTAAATTTTGCCGTTGTCGCAATATTTTTTATTGCTGCTCCTCTTCTATTCATCTTAACGTAATGTTATATTGCCTATAGCCTTCCTCGATAAATGAGCTATCTAACACTAAAAGAGTTTTTTAAATCGGACCAATATTTCCTGAGATTGGCGCGTTCAAACAATCAAACAAACTCTTCAGTTTTATATTATTAGTATACTGGACGACGACCACCTGCGCCATGTCGTGGGGATACATAGAATTGGCACACGCAACGAACGTGGCGAGAGATTCTTGGACTTTCGTGCGGCAAATAATCTGAGTAATTCGAACACCTGTTCAAGCATCACCTTAGAAGGCAGTGGATCTAGCTCATATAGATGGAGTGAATATGCTGATGAGCATGGCAGTGCATCAAGCCGAGGATGACTCCTCCTGGAGAATGTTATTGGCTGGTTATAAGCAGGATTACAATCTTCAGTAATGAGGAACGGATTTGAGAGAGAGATTGTAACGATAAAACATTATGACATTTTGTATTTGTATATTACAAAGAAAAATTAGATTTAGTAGACAGTCTGATTACTTACGTTTCCACAAATTTTTCAAGTTCACTGTAGTTCTTAACACTCAGGTATACATTGACTAGTTTTTCAGGAACAAGTCCAGTCACCTGTAAAAAACCAACACATTTTATTAAATTTAGTAGTGTTATGAAAATTAATGTTTCTGGAACAGGATGCAAAACCCTAATACATGCCAGTGACATACTAACGAAAACATTATGGATCGTGAAAAATACAGCATACTTATTTAAAACACTTTTTGGGGCATATTACCACATTTATGCTATATTACTACCATTCTTGCATTTCTGTCTTTAATTTATATCCCAATAAATTGATTTGATTTTGTAAACTTAATCAGAGTTAAATTATTTCTTTTTATGCAATAATTTGGAGGATGAGGTTACCTCAATGAGTCCATCAATAGTTATCTTGCCAAGGAGACGCTGGCAGCATTGTAGGGCAGTGAGAGCTCGCCGCAAGTCACCCTCACATGTGTCCACTGCTTGGTGAAGTATTTCACCATCACCAACATCAACACCTTCTGACTCACATATTTCTTGCAACCTGAATTCAATATAAATCAATAACTCTTGTGGTTACTTTGTATACAATGATAAAAAACTAAAATATTTTTAAGTTTTTTCTTTATAGGCCATATAAGTTTATAAGTCCATTACGAATATATGTGTAGTTGACAATGTAGTGCACATTGTAATCCATAATTTAATTAAATGTTTTTGTGATAATTATTTCAAACTTGACTATATACAATGATACTTGATTATATATACAAATATATGTTAAATTGAAACCATTGTTAAATGAAAATTGGTTGCACCAACATACTTGGCATAACCTGAGGTAATATTAAACATCTCTTCTTTTATATCTAGCTAGCTAGCAAACAGGCTAATGGGCCACCTGCTGGTAATTGGTCCCCAACACATAATATGGACACTTGCAATATCCTGGGAGTGACCAATGCTTAGCCAGCTTGTTAAATTGTTACCACAATGCTATTTAGGAAATAAAGTTTAGGATTCTAAGTGGAATGGTATTTCTATATTTAACAAAGGAGATGTATATTTTTTTACCTTATCCTAGAATGCAGTTTTAAATTTAATTCTTGACTTTTATAATGTTACAGTCCAATGTTATCTGATCTTTGTATGCGAGTGTAAGCTTTTTATATAAATGTAACATCACAACTGTAAACCCCAAAGTAAGTAGAGGCACTCCTAGTGTACTACCCTTGGTACACTTCCACAGTTCACCAATTATGATATGTCCCATGGAATAGTTGGAGAGCCTATGGCAATAATCTATTCCATTCCGTAAGTTTGTTATATGTCCTAATATATGCAGTTTTAGTAGTCTATACATATAAATAAAGTATTATATGGATTATGTATATATTAAATATATAATAAATAATAACTAGTAAGTTTGGTTCTGTTTCACTCCTTAAACAAATTAACATCAATAAATGTGTATATCAACATGAATTTATAAAATATTTAAAATTCACCTCTTTATGACATTCTCCCTAGAAAGGGGCTTGAACCTAAACTTGGAGCATCTGCTGGTGATAGGTGGTATAATCCTAGATACATAGTTACAGATGAGACAGAAGCGTGTTGTTCTGGTCTCTCTTTCCATGGTACGACGGAGGGCTGCCTGTGCCGCTGTAGTCATTGAATCTGCTTCATCCAGTATCACTAACTTGTATGGAGGACATGGTCTACCACTGAAAGTAAAGTAAATATTGTTGTTTTTCAATATCATGAACTAAAAAGTTATTATAAAAATAAAATTATCTCTGCCTATGATCATTAATAAGAAAATTTAAGATCTCATGTTATACACTCCAATGCATAATTATATAAAATTGAACACTAGCTGTCTTTCTTATAGCACTTGAACATTTTTGTTTCAAATGATTTACATTACTTACTCTGGTTTCGTGCTGCTAACAGTAAGCTGGGCAAATGTCTTGACCTTGTCTCTAATAACTTGTATTCCTCTCTCATCAGAGGCATTCAGTTCCAATACACGGTCTCGAGTGATATCTCCGAACAGTTGCCTAGCTGCGGCTAGTATAGCACTGGTTTTACCGGTGCCTGGCGGACCATAAAACAACAAATGGGGTAAGTCACCCCGAGATAAGCATTCACGTAAAACTTGTATGACTTCACCTTGATCTACTATGTCGTCGATTGTTTTCGGTCGGCTGGAAAAAAATAAACATTTGAAAAACGAAGTCTAATTTTATATATCAAGGAAAGTTCATCATCATCATCATCAGCCATCATCACTGCTGGACATAGGCCTCCCCGAAATGGGGTTTGTGCCCGTAATCTCCACGCTGGGCATGCGGGTTGGAGATTGCAGGGCACAGCATTTCGCACCGCCGACGCTGCTGCCGCCCAGGGCATTTAGCCGTGCCTATTTAAAAAAAAAAAATCGATCCATTATAATTCCACGGTTGGAATATGGGTCTCCACTCCTATTAATAGGGTCAAGGCCGTAGTCTGCCACGCTGGCCAAGTGCGGGTTGGCAGACTTCACACACCTTGGAAAATATTTTATTTTTTTTATAAATTCTAAGGTATGCAGGTTTCCTCACGATGTTTTTCTTCACCATTAGCAAGTGATATTTAAATTTAAAACGCACTTTTTATAAAGAGGTGCGCGCCATGGATTTGAACCCAGAACCTCCGGAGTCAGATCCTGAATTCTTAACCAATAAGCTATCACTGCTATTCATATCAGAGTTCATTCAAATAGACCGGTTCGAAGAGCAGAATAGATTTTGATCGTATTTAAAGTAGAACCTTAGCGCATTTTAATAGTTTATTTTTATGTTTCAATTCATTTATGGTAATCGCTCGAGTATCCTCTTGACATACTCGTAAAACAATTGAAATGTAAATTATATCGAAATCTGCTATTTTAAATACGATCAAAATCAGCCCGGATTTGTGCCCGGTGTATCGAAGAAGGCTCACCGCCTATTCCATGGGACGTAAAGTGTACTACACTCTTCTTAGACTTTTCGGGAATTACAGGCCCGATGTTTAAAATCTGCTCTGTTCTCTGAGCCGATTTATCCGAAAAGGCCCTTCTTGAACTCTTTGTAACTGTAGTAACAACGCACGAAATAATTAAAAATTAAAAAATACTAGCGGCGTCAATATTGGCAACTACATATATAGTACACTTTACGTTTACAATCAACACCTAGTGATGGCTATCGTAGTCAGGGGCAAGGCCAAAGAGTTTGATGAACTTTCAAACACGGGAGTAGTCAACCTTCAGCAAGTACGCGCGTTGGCAGCTATGATAAATGGTAACCGTCACACGTTTTATACATTAACGTCATTGCGATCGGAATCTCTAGCATTTTTTCTATTAAGAGTTAATTAAATATGTTGAAAAATATACATTCTTTGAATATATAAAACCTTAATTCTCTAAGACACGTCCAACAATTCGGGGGCCTCATTTCAGATATACATACATATGTTACATACATTACTTAAACTTGAAACGATCAACGTTACTTAGAACCAAACTTATACAAACGTTATACATAATTTGAAACCGTCAAATTGTCTACTTTTTGTAACTTAAGACTTAGGTATTTGAATTCATTGTCAGTGTGTTAAATTCATAGTCAAGTGCGAAATGCCAAGAAATATTAGTATTATTATATCCAGTTAAATACGCAGGAGTGCCATACGAGCCGTCGGCCACCAATACGGTACATACGGTCGTAGGTTTACAAAATAATCAATCAACCGGTACGTACTAATTAACTAGCATAATTTGTCAGCATATCCGTTACAGCGCCGAGTCTACAAAACACCAACTAAGCATTTTCGTATTGCTGACTGTGCATCATGTAGTTAAATAACACCAGATTTACCTACACCATTATCGCCGTACATGTAATGATGTATGCGTTTTTTTAACATAATTATATATGATATAATGCTCTTGAAGGTATTCCATCAAACTCAGAATAACTACGCACACAGAATACAATTTGCATGTAATATTTTCTACGTGAAATAGTTATTGTTCTTTTAGTAGTAACTAGTTCCGGATGTAAGGGGTTCCAATCACTATCTCAGGAGCCCAAGCTAACTTCACCTGCACGTGTAACACGGTTCTGGCGACCGGCTGATTGCGCTATAGCACAGCTTAGCCGTGCCCTGCGATCTCCAACCCGCATTCCCAGCGTAGAGATTACGGGCATAAACCCCGTAAGTGAACTAAGATAGGCTGGTGATGATAGTTACTAATATACTAAATGAGTAGACGACGACCGTCACTAAGTAAGCCAGTGACCATTGCCACCCAGGAACATCTCCAACCATGGCACTCGTCACTGTTCTTGGAACTACAGAAGACTTCTATAAACGTTTAGTATTGATAGTTGATATGACTTTTGTTTGGTAACAATTAGTAACAGAGCTGCCGATATATAATTATTATTCACATAACTGCAATAACTATGTATAGATTCGAAGTTGCTAACAAACGCGACGTTCCTCTCGAGGTCTGAAATGATAGCACCTGGTATACATGTCGATCAACAAGCATATCATTTAGACCATAACACAAGTTGTTTGTAACACCGCTGTTTTGTCACAGAATAAGGTCTTACATGTGATAGATACCTCAGGGAAATATAACCATATTTTGGCACATAAATTTACTAGATACTTGAATGTATTCGATTTGTTAAACGTAGTAATAATTTTAATCATAGTAATAAACGTAATATCACGCCTGTAATCCCCGAAGGGGTAGGCAGAAAACTGTAGTACATCCCCACGTTTCACCAGTTACGTTTAAGTCCCACAATGGAATAGGTGGTGAGCCTATTGGCATACACCGAGCACACATCCAGACTCCGGAGTCACTACTAGAATTTCTAAATTAGAAAAATCCAATAGTACCCGACCCGGGATTTGATGCCAGGACCTCCCGATCGGCAGTCGCGCTTGCAACCACTCGACCAACGAGGCAGTCATAGTAATATTTTCATTAATAGTAATCATTTGCTACCATATAATATATAAACGAATTTAGCCAACCATGTGAATCCTGCATACTCGAATATTACTATGCTGAGATAGAAGAAATTTGAGATTTGTCTTTCTGCGGAAAAATCTCACTATGCACTATAAACAAACATATCAATATTATAGTCGAGCAAAGTATTATTGGCTTTTTCTATTTTGAAATTCTCAGTACCTAGTAACGCGGCGTCTGGATTTGTGGCCGATGTATGTCAATAGGCTTACCCCCTATTACATGGGAGTATAATACAGTGAAAACTGGGAGTATTACATATATTGTACTCTGCTCACTCCTTCAGGATATACGGACATGAAGTTACGTTATTTTTATCGATCCAAAATTCATTGTTTATACCCCAAAATGTTCCACAGAAATCTACCTACTCATTATTGAAACAGTATTTAAGTCCTACACTCTGTTCCGGAGGTCAGAAGGACTGAGACATTACAAAAATGCCCGATCGAAGTTGTTGCCACTTCGCATTTTACTTACTTTGTTTAATTAAACCTTGGGTACACAAATTCTTTTGAATTTACAAAGCAACGACCAGCTCTTGCAAAATTTATCTTTTCAATCTGTAGAACTATTGTTCATTGTTTTTCAAAGTACCCACTTAAATAGCAATGATAAATGTATTTTGAAATTTGTATGTCATTCTACTTACAACTCCACAGAGCCTTCTCATACTGTGTATCAAAGTCTATTGTCTTCATCTGTTTGTCTAAATAATAGAACTATTTAACGCACCCTAAAACGATTACCATTTTATTATTTCATTATACAAGTCCCCAGAAATACTGTTTTATTCTTATATCATCGCGCCAGTTTCCTGACTGGATAGAGAAAAACGAGGACCAAATATCTCTATCCGCACAAACATAACGTGCTGTTTCTACATTCACAACTCTCTTCATGCATTCATATTATTATATTAATAACAGGTTGTGTAACACTGTTGAAGACCGCGCTAAGTCGAACGCGTAAGTTCTTAACGCTTCCGATGCCTCTCGACGCTTTTCCGCCGTTTACCAGCTAATGCGGCGCGCACTTAGCGCTATTCAGCACGTCAGCCCACAATTGCTCGCAATTCGCGTGCTCCACTCACTTGTCTCACGCGACGTTCTCCAAATTACTGGCCACTTTCAGTTTCCAGCTCAAACACCTATTTATGTGCCAACGACCGATTAATGACTCGTTATGATCGAGCTTCGTCCGCGCCATTGTTTGTTTTAAAAAGCAATAAGTAGTTAATTGAAGACGGAGCGGAACGGAGTACCATTGCGCATCGCTTGAACTATTGCATGCTTGTGTCACCTAAGTACTGTTAGTTGTCTCTAGGTAGAGATGTTGTAAGAGAACTACAATGTCTTAAGCAAGTCGGATGCGCGCAAGGCGCAACGGATGATACTAAGGCGGAATGAGTACCTACTTGCGGAAGAGCCCCTACATCATTGTTTCTGCTTATGAATGGTCATATTATGAACGATAAATAAAATATTGTTTGCTCAAACATTGATATAGGTAATTTTTGAAAATGAACACTGATTACTTTGGTAGCCAAGATTGTACCATACAGGAAGCAATCTACAATTCTAAAATTATAGTTAAGACTTCGACAAGGGAAATTTCGTTTCACAGTTCTCACGGATGTATAGAATGGATTCGAACGGGAGATCGTTCAATGAATTAACTTTTTGCTCGTACTAACTACGAATGCGCCCACTGTCATTGTTGTACGACATTCCCACCGTTCTCCACCAGCTCGCTTATGTACAGGGTGTATCCTTAAAAACGCCTATTTCAATAGAAGTTTATTGTTCTCTCTTGAAATAATGTCTTGTGTTGGATTAATTTGTCATTGAGCGCCTTGAAAGAGAATTTATGATCGATTTAATGAGGATTGTAGTAAAACTTTATAGTAGTTTTGAGTAAAATTAATTTGAAAAGTTATTCAATCTTTATGTATGTAGGTATATAAGTCCATATATTATATGCAACTACTGGCAGTCAAAATCATATTGATACACATTGTTAGGTTCAGCCTCCATACGTATAGATGGCAGGGTATGGGTAGAGAGACAGGATAATCCATAGGAGGAACTCTCAGCGCTTTTTAATAAAGTTATTCGTTACATAAGGCAGGAGCGCACGATATACGCTGCTGAAAATCCTTCACGGCTTAAATTTTTTTGGACGTCCTTCTAAAATAAAATATGTACATGTTTGTAGCTTTAGGCGATATTAAGATTATTTTATTTTTTATAGCAGATATTCCCGCAACTCCGCAAAGCGTTTTCGGCATGAAATGAATGACAGGAGACAGCTGGTCGTATTAGTCAATATCATGTAAATTTTACGTGTCCAGAGATCCATTTATAATCTTAAAAATCTAAAAAAATAAAGGACTAATTACGTAAACGTCTGACAAGATATTTTAATATTCTTCACTATCTGCTGTAATACGTATCTCACGAAACAATACTTGGTCCATTCGTTACTACTCGGACTAAACCAATGTACATATGTAGTACTGGCTTTTCCCTTTTTAGTCACTTTTAAGCTGTCAGGTTTCTTGTTTATACAGAAGTTGGGGTTTTTGAGTTATCTCGAACTATTTTGTGAGGATTTTCAGTAATATTGAATAGTTTACATAGAATAGCTTGCTACGTTCTAGACGACATCTAGCTTTCGATCAGGTGAGATTACAGCCAAACACGAGCCTATTTATACATAAAAAAAGGTATTATTCCAACTTCGAAAACTCATGTCGTGTATCATTTTTCTTGCGCGAAAAACGGTCAGAACATTACGCACAAGAACGTGACAAAACACATAATATATAACAAGTGTGTAACACTGCATGTAACACACATCACATGTATTTATCTGATAGACGTATTGCAATAACGGTCAATGAGACGTGTATGCTAATAACACAACATTTACTGATACTTTGTTGCTTTATGTGTTCAGTCCTAGTAGAACCTGGATGATAATTTAACAATCCGATTTTGAACCAGTGCACCAGTGACCAATCATTGTAGTGATGCATATGTTAGAAACTAGAGATGAAAATACACACACATACGTGGTTCAGGCGCTATCACAGCCATATTCACCAGTTAAGATCTTCAAAAGCGTAGCAATTTTAGCAGCTTATAAAAACACGAAAACGTATAGAACGCACGTCCAGTAGGTATGTACGCGTTACGAGTACGAATGCTATGGATAATGCTTAATAAAGTGTTATGTCATAATTTGCAACGCATTCACTCGATATGCGATTGGCCATATCTTCATATGGAGAAGAATCGACTGGGTCAGTTACTTGTTGTTTGTAGCGATTTGCAAGCTGTATCGCGAATACTCACCATTTTGGCGAGCATGGTATCCATCTGCGGCTGGTGCGCGGCGGTGAGCAGGGTGCGGATCCGCGCGGCGTTGGCTACGCACTGCGCCATGCAGCGCTGCAGAGCCGCCGCTTGGCGCACGAGAGCAGCGCTGAGCGGCACGCCGTCGCCGGCGCCGCTGCCTGCGCCGCGTAGCACGCTCTCCAGCACGTGAGCGTGCTGCGAAACGTAGTCCAAGCAGCGGCGCAGCTCCACTGCCTCGCGCTGCTGACGATCTGATAACAGCGACTTCATCTCAGTA
The DNA here is from genome assembly GCA_018245595.1 of Microceris scylla. Taxonomy (NCBI): domain Eukaryota; kingdom Metazoa; phylum Arthropoda; class Insecta; order Lepidoptera; family Hesperiidae; genus Microceris; species Microceris scylla. The sequence goes on along the minus strand of DWDT01002062.1, from coordinate 5,054 downwards.
CATTAGCAGAAAATATTTGAACTGTAAAGGTTCTCTTATTTGGTATATTTTCGCCTTTACGCGGTAGGCAGAGACCAAGTGCCAAATATCTTTATCCTTAGTGATCTGCAGTGCCTTTTACAAATTCATCACTCTTTTCATCCGTACATGCTGGTTTCGGAGATGTTTGAATCCCAAATTAAATAGTATGTGGACTTTGTGGTCACGACGGTCATGTGTAGGTAGGTGTACCTTGATATAGTTACAGCTCTACATAAATAAATATAGTGAACTGACAACTTTCACCTAATCAATTGTAATAATTATCTACATAAAATACGTTTACTGAAAAATGTATGACATGACCCAAAGTGATGATTAATATCTGTTTCAAAAAATGTTTGTTCTTAACAAAAATTCCCACAATTAACTTCATCACCAAGGTATACAACACGCTATATACATAGTTAATTAATGTGAATGTACAAAAATAATAATAAATTATTATTTTTATACAAACAATAATCAGGTAAGTGAATATTAAATGGTTACTATGTAGGACCAGTTTTAAAAATAATATACATGGGGAGTTAAACAGAATAACGTAACTTCGTTATTCTATAGGATCAGTTTGAAAAATAATGTACACAGGGGGTTAAACAGAATAAATAGTGTATAAAGTTAAGGTTATGGTCGTTATCCGATTTCTATCACCTTTTGCCGCCAATATTGTATTATTAAATCCATACTATGAAAAGGTTTTTACAATCGGTAAACCGTAATCATATTTTAGCTTCCTTAAACTTATTAGTTGAACACAATAGTTGTGATATTCAAATTTCTCTGCAGTTTTTGACACATTGACACTATTTGTTTATTTGAAATTCCGTTAGTGGGCTTACCGTGGAAATCATATATCCTCTGGGTCCTCCTCTGGTACTTCTCTTCCTGCAGCTGGCGGTCAGCCTGTACCTGCTTCTCACGGGCTTCCAGAACCTCCAGAAATGAGGAAAACAAGGATTTCCTCTCGTTTGTATTTGTAACGGTTTCTTGCATTGTTATTATTTAAAATGTTTATTTATATTTTAAATTGTGACTGTCTTTAGTTAAATTTTAAAAACTGATTCCATACAAACTATCTTTTAATTTACAAAAAAGGTGAACACTAACAAAAAACCGTAAAAATAAAATTCAAATCAAACTCAAAACCACACAACCTCCCTCTTCTCCACACAATCAGCTACTGCTATACAGATAATGAACGGAGCGGAATAAATAATAGTAAGTCGTAGAGAAAATAGAACATGATGAAGATGCTATTCTGTAAAATATGTGCTTAGTATAATATACTATAATAATCGTTCAATTTATTTTATGCTGTACTTATTGAGTATTTGCCACATTTTATTATTACTCTAAGTCACTAGAAACTTATAAAGACCTATTGAAATGGCAAGCGAGAACAAAAATACAGACATAATTGTCTATGGTCAGTAGTGAAAACGAATCTTTCTCATTGGAGGATTGAAATTGTAAACATCCTTCATTGGACGGTTGAGAACTTATATTTCAGGCCAGTACTTTGAATAGAAAACTCGCTGATGAGTATTGAAAAATGATACGGTTTGTGTCTGTCATTCTGTCACTACTCACTACATTAAAGTAATAACGAGGTTTTAAGCGGCTGTCAAACTTTGTAGAGCTATTGATCTTCAAATTAATTCATTAATACACTAAAATACATAATGGCTCGCGAAAGCAGTGCAGGATTTGATAGACACATTACAATTTTCTCGCCCGAAGGGAGGCTTTACCAAGTCGGTGAGTAGTTCAGTGTTTGATCATCTTATTATTAATCTATTTCCCCCCTACAAAATCATTTATAACTATTGAATTAAGTTCATTTAGTACGAATTTTAATCCGGCAGCTAAAGGAGTAAGTACTAAAGAAAAACTCGTTATATTAGGTAAAGTTGTAAACAAAGTTATTTATGGAGTTTACGGTCTATGGCGCTAGTTAGGGTTTTCAAATGTATACCATGTTTTTAATGGTATGGATATGAGTTGACATAATTTGTACTATATGTATGTTATAAGTAGTATATAATCATATATAAAATGTTATAAATTTCTGAACTAAAAGTCTGCAGTTTTTATTGTTGCGGTTGTAGTTGACAGTGATCTCTGCTTAAGAAATGTCTTTGATTATAGAAATTGTAAGTTATTTCCCAAATAAAAAAGTAGTTCATTATTCATGCCTTTTTGTAGAGCAATCTATAACAAATACAAATAATGTTATGTGCTGGAACTCACCTTATTGTACTACCTGGTCTTATTGTATTTACGCTTCTATCTGGTAATTAAGAAATAATGAATGAAAGAGAACTGTACATGGATAGGTTCATAAATATTAGGAAAACTCTTAGTGCCAAATTGTAACTGATCAGTGACCAGTTTGTATGAACAATCAATTACAATGAGCTCACCAGTACTTGACTACTAAGTCTTAGGCACTTTTGTAGTGTAGCTAGTTTAATAATATTCTGTAGCATACATTTTGAAGAGTGCACACAGGGACTACATAATTTAAATGCCCTTATCTCTTTCTTATGCTGAAGAATCTAGACAATAGGATATCAACTTTAACTGTCAGATATTCTAGTTTCAATTGGAACACTTAACAGGATCTGTGTTTTCGACACATATAACTTATGTTTCCTCAAAGCGAGGGTTAGTAGACTGTTTGTAGGCATCTGTGTAGAGCATCTTACAAAGCATCTAGATGCTCCATCAGGCAGGATCACAGCCAAGCTTACCACAAGCCTATGTATGATAAAAAAATTACTTATAATATAAATTGGAAACAGCCTAGTATCATTCACCCTAACAACAGTAGCAGGCGGAAATCTTTAGTCTCTGCCTACGCCTATGGGAAATAAGTGTGATGATATGTGTATGTATGCTGAGAAAGTGAAACAGATAAATAATTATAAGTTTTACATGTATACCGAAAACTTGCTATCACAAAATTAACTAGCTGATATTTATGGCTTTGTCTGTTTTGTTCATTATATTAACATTTAAAATTTACATATAGAAATGAAAACAAGAAAGCTATTATCTTAAGCTAAGCTGAATCCTAATTAATAAACTTGGCCATATACATACATGAGGACTCAAAATTTATTAATTAATTGATTTCATAAAACTTGGGTAGTTTAGTTGAGTAGCATGTGGGCAGCTACTAAGCCATTAATTTGTAAAGAGTTGGTGAACTTAGGGACATGAATAACGAATTTAGAATATTACTGTTTAATTACAGAGTATGCATTAAAGGCGATTAATCAGGGTGGCTTGACATCGGTGGCACTCCGCGGGGTGGACAGCGCCGTGGTGGCGGCCCAGCGCAAGGTACCCGACCGCCTCCTTGACCCCGCCTCGGTCACCCACCTATTCCCGCTGACCAGCCGAATTGGCTGCGTCATGACAGGCATGATAGGTGAGGCGTCGTCGAACATATAAACTATTTAAAAATATTTTTTTGCATATCATTGATTAATAACGCGTTTGTGTGCTTCGATTCTTTTCCAGCATTCTGTATTGTTTTTATTAGCTGAAGGACACATGATAACATAGATAAAGCAAGCGCAGACACGTGCTACGCTACTCAAGATCACATAAAAGTGTCATTACGTGGATGGTTTGTGTTGTAGCGGACAGCAAATCGCAAGTGCAACGCGCTCGTTACGAGGCGGCCAACTGGCAGTACAAGTACGGCTCGGAGATACCCGCGCACATCCTGTGCCGCCGCATCGCCGACATCTCGCAGGTGTACACGCAGAACGCCGAGATGCGCCCGCTCGGATGTAGTCAGTATCATTTAACTACTTGCTCCTTAACTGGCTCATCTGACTGCTGGATGAAGCCTATTCAGTGTGATTTTTGCGAAGTCAACAGTCGACATTTCTTCATAAATCATCAGTCGGTCTCAGCCCAGACCTGGACATGGCTTTTATCTGAGGGTGTTTTATAGATATTTTACCCCAATTAAGTTTGATTATTCACATGACAACATCATGTACGTGACCCAATATTCCCTGCGTTTTTATTCAGTAACCTTAAAATTAGCTCGGTTTATCTGGTCCAGGCATGATGCTGATCGCGTACGACGACGAAGCGGGCCCGTGCGTGTACAAGACGGACCCGTCGGGCTACTACTGCTCGTATAAGGCGGTAGCGGCGGGCGCGAAGGCCACGGACGCGGCCGCGTTCCTCGAGAAGAAATTGAAAAAGCGGGGCGCGCTGACCGCCGCCGACGCTGCGCAGCTCGCCATCGCCTGCCTGTCGCAGGTGCTCTCTGTAGACTTCAAGTCCTCCGAGATCGAGGTCGGCATCGTCACCAAAGACGATCCTAAATTCAGGTAATTGAACACTACTATGTCATGGTGCTAAAGATTGTTAAAAATCTTATATTTATTTCTGTATCGACGTTAAACGTTATACACGTATTGGTATTTGTCCATTCCAGGGTGCTGACAGAAAGTGAAATTGATAAACATTTGACTGCTATTGCCGAAAAGGATTAAGGGATGTGTATTAATTAATATTAAATGATATCTTTTTATTTGTTCGTCTTTTTAAAAAATATATATAATACACAGTATTTACACACTTATTAAGTCTAGCCTAAATATGAGTAAAGGAATGTTTGGCTTATAAGAATACTCATTTACTTATATGTTTCAATCGTTATTGCAATATATATATATTCATGTACGCAATTCTAAAAGTAATCCGCCATCACCTTGCGGGACACGGGCAAGGACCTCTTTGGGCATATTTTTAACCACGGCAATGAAATCGTGCACGGTGCAGCAGAAACTGAGTCCGTAGAGCGGCGTCTCGTAGCGGCGCGCGCGCAGCAACTCTGTCAACCACGGCACGCGCGCGCACTGGCTCTCGCAGAACACGCTTTCGCGAATCTCACTCACCGCCACAAACGGGTCATTCAGCACCACCACGGCTACAGCTCGTTCGCTTCTTGTATCGTGGACCACTGTCCATATGTACTTAGG
>DWDT01002061.1:0-14429 GCA_018245595.1 Microceris scylla | reverse complement strand
GTTAAGGCCATAGTCTGCTACGCTGACCAAGTGCGGGTTGGCAGACTTCACACACCTTAGAAAATATATTTTTTTATAAATTCTAAGGTACGCAGGTTTCCTCACGATGTTTTCTTTCACCGTTAGCAAGTGATATTTAAATTTAAAACGCGCGTTTGTAAGTAGGTGCGCGCCATGGATTTGAACGCAGGACCTCCGGAGTGAGAGGCTGAATTCTTAACCTCTAGGCTATCACTGCTATAATGTTTCAATAGTCCACTGAAATTCACTGAAAGCTCGATTTAATTAGCCAATTGATATCAATCGGACGACCCAACATCGGAAATAGCGGCTTAGCGATATTAATTTATCGGGTTACCGGCTCGATGTCCGTAAGCCTCTTTTGTCCTCCCTTTTCCCGATCTCATTTCAACTGCTAGTGTAATCTTCCTTCTGTTTTTTATACGAGCTTAGACAGAGAAATATATTTAATGAAATCTTAAACTTAAAGAGTTTATTTTCTAGAAATACAATAGCGTCACATAATTATGTATATTACAGCATATTAATATTAACATCTAACAAATTGATTTGTTTTTCTTTTAAGTTATGGATAATAGTTAAGAACGTAATAGGTTTGTTTTGTTTTTAATATTTAGATGGGATGTCCTATTCTATGACTGGTTGTGGTCATTTATAATCAAACTGTGCTCCTTCCGACGTAATATTTTTTTATTACGTATTATGTATAGATCAACCCTTTCTAATTATGAATAATTAAAGGTTAACTAACTCATATCAGATAATATAACACTCTGTCTTAGTTAGTTCCGTCAGTATTATTTTGTGACTATTTAAATTCATACGTAATGTTTTTATTAACATGGTTATGTAAAGTGTATATTTATATCCGAATACGATTTAAAAGAACCCGTCATTATTTGTTAAGCAAACGTAACGTAACATCACGCTTGTAATACCCGAAGAAGTAGGCAGAGGAATGTCGTACATAACCACGTTTCACCAGTTAGGTTTAAGGCACAAATCCAGACTTCGAGTCATTACTAGAAATTCTAAATTATAAAAACCAATAGTACCCGACCCGGGAATTGAACCCAGGATCTCCCAATCGGCAGTCATGCTTGCAACCGCGCAGTCAACGATACGGTTATTTGTTAAACGGGTTAAAATATATCTCAGTATACGATTTCAACACGAATCTCTGTTATTTATTAGCTTCATCGATGTTCCTGGCGGCGATACAAGCTTTCCAAGATGCGACGTAGCCTAGTTAAGACGCCTTTGCCTTTCGTAGCGAAGTTTAGTTTGCGTGTTAAACTTTATTAGCTAGCATCCGCTTTGCTCCGACTGTAACTCATCCAATTATCCGGCATTGCACACAGCCCTTAAGCAGCGGCATTATAAGCGTTATATTTAAATAGATTAAACCATTAAACTCTACATACATTTTTAATCTCAATATGTAGCTCTACGGTTAGGTTAGATTATTAGTTTTCGACTTGTATCATGATTCGGCCATTGTACGTGTATGATTTAATTGATTAGTTGAATTTTAGTGAATCTCAGGACTTTTTAGGTTGTTCACACGTCCCATTGGCATCCGTATTGTTTCAGTTAGCGGTCCGTAGTGGAGAGATCCGTGGGTGCATAGTATGTTTCATAGTTTAAGTAGCAAGTTATGTAACCGTACACTTAAATGGACGGTATTGCTGAGGCGGGCGGGCGCGGTCAGTTTCTAAGAGGGTGACCGCTAAAAGACATTTCACGGTTGTAATACTTGCATAAAAGACGGTTTCAATTTCATGAACAAGCACTGCCAATAAATACGTGACTTATTAACTTTTAAATCCTACCTCCACCTATCTTACTAGTGGAGTAAGCTAAATATACTCGGATTTTCTACCCTCTACGAGAGTTATTTTATATTGATAGAAATGCTAGTATTCTTTTTATACTGATAGAAAGTCCTCCGTGATTTTTCGTATACCACTAACGGCAAACATGAGCACTATATATAACAAATATTATTAATACCTTTATGTAAACCATATTCCGTTAATGAAAATTATTATCATTATTCAATGAATGTTATACACGAGTATAGATTCCGCTCATCGGTCACTGTTACCTCGCAAGATATAAGTTAAATAATTAATTTCTTACGATTCACCGGCAATAATCAATAACGAATGACGTTTGTATGTGTGTGTGTGTGTGTGTATGTATGACATCTAGAACTTAATACTCAAACAAACGTTTATATAACTTGATCGTACCGCATCAAGTGCGACTGTGGTTGGAGGCTGGCCTATATTGGTCGTGTGCGGCTCAATGTCACAGTGGACAATGGAAAGCAGTACGCCGGAACTGTCCTTGAAAAGGGTATTACCGGTGCTCTCAAATCGATACGTAATTATTGTTCGTAGTTGTACAGTATTACGTCCACAAGCAATACTTTGTAAGTGAGATCTATGGTCTCCTCAAGAAGTCTAGAGGGAGAAAGGGGAAGTAATTATTGTATAGGAGTACAATGACTATGCGAAAGAGATCTCCCTTCGCCTTAAGAGCTTAAGAGAGTTGATAGAGATGATCCGCAGAGGACAAGTTAGTTGTCTGCCTCTGGTATTCAAGTGGATCTACAATGTGATCAAATTCTATAATACCACATTTAAATTGACGCACATTACAAAAGCGCGATTGTACTTTTGTCCTGTTCAGCTAAATAATTGTTAAGAATGGGTTCATGTTTATTAGAATGCTCTCTCTCTCTGATATTAAGATAAATGTCATTGAACAAGACGTCTAGTTTGATGGTTTAAGTACTAATAACTGATAATAGTTTTTCCCTGAAAATATTATTAATTGACGTTTTAGAAATTTTGTGTTAGCAATGTAGAGAGTTCTTTGAATACGTTAATTACAAATCGCTACATTCGTTATCATCATCACCATGTATCACCGCCATCATCATCATTATAGTAGCGTCACTGAGCTCGATTTTCAGCGCTCTGTCTCCAAGCAGTGCCAGCGCGGACAAACAAATGTGTGTTTTCATAACAAAAAATTCTGAAATATCATTGTGGAAATAAATTGAATCCCACTATAGTTCAATTGCTTCCGATAAGGCGATTAAAGAATCAACAAAGCGACGGATCCATTATGTTATGAACACGGCGACGCAGGTAATACACGCAGAGTGAAAATAGAGAACAATTGGACATGTCGCAATTCAGTTTTTTGCATATTGTCATGTATAGCTGTATAATCCGGTTGGGTTAAAATGATTGGTACAAATGATTAAATTATCTTGTGCAGGTACTGAAGAATAATTTATTATTTTGCAGATTGATGAAAAGCTATACACACATACATATACTCATCATATCCCTTGTGATCGCGGCAATTTATTGATTTCAGCATTTTGAAGGGCGAATCAAACACCAAAGAACGTGTGTTAATGGGTGTGTGCGTGAATCTGTGTTGCTTCTTATTAACACATATTTTATTTGCTCGTACTATTACATCTTAATGCTAGATTCTAGATCTTAATGCTAATTGCTAATGGAGACAGTACCGATTGAATTTCATTGCCTTTCCGAAAATCGCACCTTATTTCGCGACCAGTCATAAATTACACCGTGTCAGCATTAGATCTCCTGGAGCCAGGGTAGTGCAATTGAAAGCGCCTACCGTTGTCGTATTTAAATAAATAACAGTATGTAAGTAACGTAATCCTACATTGATCCTGGCATATATACGTAGGTTGTTTTATTAAGTTTTCTCCTCCCTGCCTATCTTGTCTTTCCTATGCATAGATTCTGTCTTTTAAATTAATTTAGTGCAAGATTTTTTTATAGACTTGCACACAATTTTATGTTCTTAACGTTACATACCTCGTTTGAGTGACTCGGAAATTTTTGGAACGATCAAAATAATGTTGTTTTCTACAGCATTCTAACTTTATTCTAGATTTACTTCTAACGACTTCTAAATAGTGTAAAAGTCATTGGTTCGCGGGAACTGCAGTGAACATGCAACAAGAAACATGTGGCACGGCATCTACCAACGCATGACTATCTACTACCTCCACCTTGGCTCGGTGTACACGTCATCAAACGCCATCCCTTAAAATGATTTAAAGCTAAAGCTTCGCTGACATAACGTAAAACGTATCAGCCTCAAATACAGTTACCTAAGTACAAGTAAGTAAGTTTTGGCACAATGGAATTGCTTTGTTTGACAAGACTATGTCCTGTATGGAAGACGGAAATTATATCACAGGTTAACAACTGTGATGAAGATTATCCTCGGAGCGTACTTTAGGTGATTGGATTGGAATATACTCTAATAATAATAAGTCCGATGGGTACCTCGGAGTGAAGAAAATTGATACATCCATTCTACTCAGTATGCTGCCGCGAGGATATGGGGGACCGATTCAAAACGTATACGGTATACGTTTTCGCATCAGTCCTCGACATCCTTCGGTTCAATAAAAGGATCTCGATCATAAGGGATATTTGAGTGACAAAATATGGATATTCCTTAAGAGGGATTCGCCGTCAACATGACTTTACACAATGGAATGTAATGTTATGGAAATCTCTAAATAGCTGGTGTTTCTGACCAGTGAGCTGACGCAGTGACCGAAAAGATCTTTTAGGATTTAATATATCAGTTTTACGTTCCAAGAGGACAGTTTAATAGGAATTCGTGAAATCCATAAGTACTCCAGGATCCCAATTCAATGATGCTTGAAGGAAGTCGACAAAACTTTAGGGTGTGTTTCTCTGAAAAAAGTTAAACTTATTATGACCAAAATGTTAATACGCTGCTTTTCGAGTGAAAAACTTCTGTATGGTTGAAGATAGATACGGAAATCGGCCCAATTGTAATCACTCAAATAAACAACGAGACCTATTGTATTAAACAAGGCGATAACACAATAAACTCCAGCTCCACAATAAATTAGCTCATGTTATAATATTCTAGTATAAGTATGTGCCCATTTTAAAAAGACGCACACCTGTGGAGTTTATTTAACCGCTTCTTCTCCATGGCGACGCATCTTCCGAAGCGGTGGTAGCATCATTTTGACGTACAAAAAGTGTTCTTATGAAGCAATTTTAAATAAATGATAAAAATAAAAAATAAAATAAAAACAAGAATTATGCTCGTCGTCCGTTTGATATTACAGTGTGAATATCATATCATATGGAATGAATAACATTCAGAACAAGAACTTTCTAGGAAATAACCGTGTTACCAATCCCAGTAATCCGAAAGGATATTCAACTTTACAAATTATCACCAAATAATGTACTAGAAAAAAGTTGATAGAAATTTAAATAAGATACTTCAAACACGAATAAAAAGTATATCTATTGTTTACGTGACATGTCTAAATAAACATTTGTTCTTTCGTAAACGATAGCGCTAAGCAAATTTCTATCGCACGTTGATATGAACTTTATACTATTTATATTATTTTTCTATTATTATATTTATTTAATTTTTCTGTTATTATAAATAATTATTGTTATACTCTCATTTTTTACACGTTGCTCTAAAACGATCTGTAAGTCCTGTAATGAACTGTGATTACGATTTCAAGCTGGGTAAAGTTGACAGGAGGGCGAGCATGAAGGGATTCAATTGACGACGGCTTTTCTACATCAAATCATTACAGGGATTCTAATGACGTGTTACAATTAGACCCTTACTTTTGTGCAGCATATAAAGTTATCGTTGCACGCCGCTGGCATATTTTAATTAGAAATTAATATTTGATTAACTCGTATATAGGGGACTGTACATATGTACGTATGTACGGACTCGTATATATGTACGTCATTAACTTATATCATATACATTTTAGTTGTACTATTTCATATCATATTTTTTTCTCGACCCGTCTGTCATTCCACTATTGGAACGCGGATCTCCTCTCAGTATGAGGGTTAAGGCCATAGTAGTTTAGAAAACATAAAAATGAGAATTTTGTATATTTACAATATTGGGTACACTTGCTACTCCTAATATTATTTACTTCCGCGGTATATCACGGCCACTAAATTAGGAGTATTCTACACTTGTCACTGAAAAGTTTTGATTCCTATAGTTGTTCTGGTAAAAATTGTCACCGTTCTCGAATTTGAAATATGGCCAATGCATAATATGTTAAAATGCTTATTAACGAATCCGTTACGGTCCAATTGTCCTCATCGATAATAATAATTTGTTTGCCAACATGAACTACGAGTAGTTCATCTGCGTAAGGATGTACTGGTCATGAAATTTCGTTGTGCTTTAGGCTGCGCTATACTGCAACCAGCCGGTCGCCAAAGTCTCGTCTGTTATAGCAGGGGGCACCATATGCAATTGAGGTTAACTTGGGCTCCTAAGATGGCGGTTGGAACCCCTTACACCCCAAGTGGCAATGGGCTGGGCATATTGAGTAGGCGAGTTCTAGAGCGGAGACGGCGACTCGGCAAACGTAGTGTAGGACGCCTCTCGGCCAGGTGCGATGACGACCTGCGAGAAGCTGCAGGCAGGAGCTGGATACGACAAGCCGAGGATAGGGCGCAATGGCGCACATTGGAGGAGGCCTATGTCCAGCATTGGACTGAAATAGGCCAATGATGACGATGATATGTCCAGTAGTGACTGTCTGAAGGCGGATGGAAGCATGGATGGATGAGTGGCTTCAATTGATTACTATGGAATATCGTAATTTATTTTCGACAGTCACTCAATCATATTACAAGCTATACAACCTATAATATGGTCTGTTAAAATGTATTACAATTTTTCGGGTATCCCATGTATCAAGTGATTCGATATCAATATCTAATACACTTATGTTTCAATTCCTTCGTCCGGCTTTGTATAAACTGTTATGATGGATCAATTACTTCAACAAGCCAGTGTTGGATCATTGGCTATATAAAGCAAAACGGGCTTCACCGACGAGACCGACGAGCAATCTATTTATATGTACATTCAAAAATAATCATTCAATTGACATTTGCAACGCTATAAGCATCGTTCTAAGGATGTGACCGATCGTGATAAAGTAACTCAATGGGTCTTGACTGGTGCTTTTGCAATCCAACGTATCATAAGCGTACATGTATATATTATAAGCGTGTAGAACATCGACGTATTGATCCTGGAGTTATGTATGGTGTGTGGCAACAGGCTCGTCCCCTATTCCATAGTAAGACCTAAACTTGACTGGTGAAACGTGGGAGGGTAGTACACTCCTGGGCCTACGACTTCCGGAATTACACTCGTGATGTAACCATTTATGTAGAGTTTGGTTAGCAGGAGGCTCATTATTGAGGCTGCCTCTAACCAAACGCTAATAAGTCGTTATAAAAGACAAATTGTTCATATCAATAATTGTATCATATCAAAATCCATTATGGTACATGTTCACATTTTTATAACTTGATAAGCCTTTATAAATATGTGAAGAGTATTTATCATTTAAGAAGAAAATATTCTTTTTATTACAAAAATTGACCACGTATTTCGATTGCCGACGGTATTTTTCGATTTGAGCATTTTTACTACATAGCACAAGAAACACAGAAAGACAGATAATTATATTTGGAAATATATAGTATAAACCCACAGAAATATACTAGTATGAAACCCACATCACATTTTATGAACGTATCTCCTTTACGTGGAAATAATAAATGACTTTCACTTGAAACAATTAATTATTTATCAGTCAAATGTCCCTTGGAGAATAGATTTTATTTATTAGATAGCTTAATTAAATGAAATTGTTGGAACATGAGTCTTCTCTCATAATAAGAAGGTTAGGGCCATAATCTGCCACGCTGCCCAACTGCGGGATGGCAGACGTCACGAACTGCTTACGAGTGTACTAACATAATATAAATATACGACAGTGTAATGGTTCGTAATGATGTGGCTTGTGGCTTATAGAAAAGAAAGATGGATGAAATAAATATTTGATAGTGGTACTATATCAATAATTCTACTCGTAAAACAAAATTCCTTTAAAGTTTCTATGTTCGAAATATCTTGAGCTCATCTATGTATTATAGTCGATTTGCCGAATTGTTACAGAAAATGATCAGCCTCATCGCCGATCGCCTCGAGCGCCGTATCTGCGACGATGTGCTGGAGGTGGCGTGGTCAACAATGTGGAACGTGACCGACGAGACCCCGCAGAACTGCCAGAAGTTCCTGGAGAACCGCGGCATGGAGTACTTCCTCGCATGCCTCAAGGTGCGTAGCTGATGTATCTACTTTAATAAAACTAAGGGTTGGAGAGAAAACGGAACATTAATGACCTGAAGGACCTGAAGTCCTGAAGGACGTCAATGACGCCATGAAGAACATATACATATATGAGTATATGTCAAACAAATTACTATATACTATAGTACATAACTTAGGATGTATGTATGATCTAATAATAAATAAAATTAGCCTTGAAGCTTAAACTTTTCAAGCAAATCAAATCCATGTCGTCACGTCTGAACACGAGTTCTTACGAAAATTCTTCCCCAGAGTTTTCCTGACAAGGAAGAACTTCTGCGCAACATGATGGGCCTGCTGGGCAACGTGGCCGAAGTGGCATTCCTTCGCCCCCAACTGATGGAGACGACCTTTCTCCAGGTGTTCTACGAGCTTCTCGACTCGTCCAGTGATGGTATAGAGGTATGGATATGTTACATATGTTGGTCTCAACATCGTGTCCAGTTTTTGTCATTATTAGAAGTAATGGTGTTGATAATACACTTTTCAAATGTATGTAGTAAGAAATGCAACATTGTATTTCTTGTTTTATTTTGGAAGAAATAAGTGCTGCTCATTCCAACTGTCCGAGGTTTTTTACTCATTCCTACTTGCAATACTAACAAAGCTTAGTAATCCAAACCATTCGCAATATGCAAGACGTGAAACCTGAACATAAGACATGGATTCATAAGGATGGATATTTTCACGGATGGATACCGCAATGAAGTCTTTTATATATTTGCGAAACTTGTGTTATGCGTGATACATTCCGTATTGAGTGTGTTTGTAGCGAATGGTCCGGTTGTGTTGGCAGGTGAGCTACAACGCGGCGGGCGTGCTAGCCCACATGGCGTCGGACGGGCCCGCCGCGTGGACCGTGCAGGAGCCGTCGCGGCAGGCCGTGCTGGAGCGCGTGGCGCTGGCCGTAGAGCGTTGGGACCGCTTCGCCGAGAGGAACATCAACTACCGCTCCTTCGAGCCCATCCTCAGCCTGCTCAACTGCCACCACACGCCGCAGTGCCAGCACTGGGCCGTCTGGGCGCTCGCCAACCTCACCACCGTCTACCGTAAGTGGACAAACGGTTTACAGATACCCACGAACATAATCTCTGTATATCGAAGGGCAAATAAAATAAAGAACGTGAAAATGATTGAATGTTTTTAACCGTAACTCAATAGTTAAAACTCAGTGCTAGCAAGAAGCCACAGAGAAGCATACAGATAGTATTTCAATCTCTCCATTTATGCATATAAAAGCTAAGTTACTATATTCTTCAACGAGCTTTACTCGGAACTGATCATCACTAATTCATCATCATCATCGGCCTACTCCCGTCTATTGCTGGACATAGGACTTTTTAATAGCACTCCAGTGAGCTAGATTTTCAGCTGTTCAAATAATTAAGTAAATCAATATTAATCTAGTAATTGATTAACATATTTACTTGCTGCATTTGTCAATTTTAAGCTAACTTAGTTTAATGTGTTTCACACTTTTCAACCTACATGTGAGCGGACAACTTACCGTATGATCAGAGTGTAGTAGTTTACGAGTAGCTAGTATAGTACAAAGCGTATGGTGTATCTCAACAGCGGACAAGTACTGCACGCTGGTGGTGGCGGAGGGCGGGCTGAATCTGCTGGAGCGGCTGCTGGTGCACGAGTGCTCGTACGACAGGATCAAGGAGTTGGCGCGCGTCGTGATCGCCAACTGCACCAACCAGCCCGTGGTCGTGGAGTGCGACGTGAGCGAGTACAGCGAGCACAGCGACACCAGCGAGGAGGAGCGCGGGCAGGTGGTGCTGGCCGCGCGCCGCGAGCCGCCGCAGCGCCTTATCAACGAATAGCTAAGGGAGATCTTCGAGGACGACCTCCCCGAAGTAATCGCCTAGATTAAGTACGTACAAGTTATCATACGTTTGAATCTAACCTCCCCTTACCTTTTGTATCTGGGCTGACTGTGACTAACAGTTGACAAATAAACTAAAATAAAACTACATATATTAAGGTATACGACGCTTACTGTCGATATGCCGGTATGACACAGGCTTGATAATTAACCAGCTCAATTTTCTTAAACTCTTAAACTTGTGAGATACGATAATGATGAAGGAATCCACTTGACCACAGACAGCTACGTGCCCTTTTAACCTGACCACTTAATGCTAACGAAAGAAATACAGTAAAATCTAATATGAAAACCCTTTCACAAATTTGTCTGTTATGCGCAAACAATAATTATCTATAAGAAATACCTAGTATACAATACTAAATCACTGCAACATTTTTATCTTTTATCATAAATATAGTTTTATAATTGGTCATTGAGTATTAAAATACAAATAAAACAATATTTCAAAAAGCAAAAAAGAAGTGTATCTCAAATTTAAAAAAACATTTTTTAGATCTTTAATCATTCCTGCCTATTAATAAGTTTCGTTTTAACTTGAACCGTTCTTGGACATTCTAGAAGGAAGTTCCGTTTGAACTTCCTTCTAGAATGTATTAAAGTATTTTTAAAAAGGGAAGCATTTTTGAATCATTAACATCGTGAACGGAATTAACAATATGTACCTTTTATATATTAAACTTTAGT
Source organism: Microceris scylla (assembly GCA_018245595.1). Taxonomy (NCBI): domain Eukaryota; kingdom Metazoa; phylum Arthropoda; class Insecta; order Lepidoptera; family Hesperiidae; genus Microceris; species Microceris scylla. The sequence goes on along the minus strand of DWDT01002061.1, from coordinate 3,550 downwards.
TTTGCACGCTTGTGATTCCGACTCATAATAAATGGGCAGCAGCTACAAAAAATTGTCTGTGGTCATTTGTAAATAAAAAAAAACATCTTGTTTAAGGTCTTTGACGCATTAGAAGTATAAAAAAAAGGTTAACTTATTTTATTTTTGAACATTTTTCCATTTGTGTTCTAATTATGAAATTAAGCGACATTTTATATATGATTTGTGTTAAACAGGTATACGCTTGGGCCCGCCATCGGCTGGATTACCGGACACGGGACGCTGACGACCGCGTCCTATACATAATCGCGTACAACGTGCTCTCGGGGTCTGGCTTCCCGCACCGGTGGCGGCTCAACCGCATCGGAGACCGTAACGTGGCTTGCTGCCGTACACACTACGGCTAGATGCGGTCTCGTACGAACTCTTGTCTAGTGTTTAGTGAGCATACCATTCGTCGTCAGTGTATTTGTATCGTCTTTATCGCCTCTATTTGTTACATACGGAGTGCTTTACCCCTCGCTTCATTCACACTACCAATTGTAAGGTTTATTGCACACAATTCACAAATATATTGTTGTTTGTCGATGTTAGTTGTAAGCATAGAAACGTTTATTACTTGTGACGGTAGTAAACGATACGGAACTATGTGTTGTTATTATTATAATTAGATAATTAGTTGGCATGTTCAGATGAACACATTAAGGGATTGTTGTTGGATTGTTTCGAATATCGATGTACTGTGGGATTTCTGGACATACCGCTCCAATAGACTCAAATGTAGGTATAAGCACGCCGCGGCGGGTATATCGCCGCTTGGATATGAGTCTGCGGGCCTCGAGGGTTCCCTCTTTACCCGGGCAGTCTCAGGGGGTCAACTGCCCCCCGGTGTTATGGTCTGTGGTCGTCACTCGCCGACCATCGATGCTAATCACTAACCCTTCCATGGGTATGGGCGGCCGTCAGGAGGACGAGCGTGCAAGGGCGCGAAGCCCCTGAGATGGGCATGGGTTCCGTTGTCGGCTCGGTCGTTCATGTGCCTTGCCAACCGGGCAACAAACCCATCTATTTTATGTAGAATCGCCCTTATACTCGTATACTGTCATTTGAGTCTCGTTAAGCGCAATATCCTAATGTTTGTAATAAAAATGTCTCTCTATTCCTTGTTCACTTTTACGAATCATAAACAAATTATTATTCGAGCTATCCGAAGATATTTATTCACCAAATTTTTATTCTAGTGAATAAAATTTCACGGTGTTAAATATAATAATATATTAATCATATGTAGTTGGCACTACTTCATCTAAGCGAGCTAAGTGCAATAGCGGATACCGGTAGCTAACATAATATAACTAAAATTATTAATATTAGATAAAACTTACTATGTTAACTGTTAAACTTACTGTTATCTAAACATATACATATATATAAATATTAAATAATTGGTGTAATTATTTTAGGTGTTGTGCACGCAGGAGTACTACTCAATGCGGTTTTCGTATACTACAATAAGGGAATTCCAATGTGCATTGGAATATGTGTATTGAAAAGTAATACGTCATAGTAACAATAGAAAATCTCTCATAATCTTCGTCGCTGTTCGTTGTGAGGGCAATACACAGTATTATTGCAACGTGCAGGGGACGATTGTACATTGAGAGCCGTCATGTATCACCAATACTATATGTAATGTAGGTAATTATGTTAATGTTTATCTTGTACTAATTCATTGTTCACGTTATACTGTCATTCATTTCATACGTTTGTATGTCATCTTTTGTAGTGCAATGGTTATATTTGTTGATAGACTAATATTACATATATGTATGTAGAAGGCCTTCTTGTCGTTGATTAGAATGTGTACACATATATTACATAAATGTTGCGTAGTTATGTGGAATATTCTAATAAATTAATAATAAAACGTGTTTAAAGTACATATTTTGGTGTATTGGCTTTTGAATTTCAACATTTTCAACTAATCGCCTCTGATCTGTAGCCATTTCATAGAGAATCCTTAATGAAAGCTTCGTACCCTGTAAGAATCACACAATCTTTTGTATATTTTCTTAGTTATTTATAACGGCTATTTAATAGTAATTTATTGAGGAAAAGTTGCTTTAAAAATAGATTTATTTTTAGATATATAGAAAAGTGCTGTACTAAATAGAAGGATGTTAGATGCTCATAAAGATGCTACAATCATGAACAATAGACAAAGTGTGTTATCTAAGTCTATCACCATGCAGGTTTATAAATTTAAAAAAGAACATGGAAACAAAATGTACGGTTGGCAAAACTCCGGCTGTTATATTGGACGGGAGTAAATAAAATACATTCAAAATAACATCCGGCCAATATCTGTTTTTACATGTTCTTTGATGTTTTTAGGATATTTATCTATAGTTTTAGAACTTCATTGATGTGTATAAATTTGAGCACTGAATCAGTTAACTTCTTTCGTTATTTAAATAGTAGAAATTTTATACGAATGTTATTTGGTTAGAGAAGGGATTATTACTAGGCTTGAATCTCTTTTACGGTTTTGTTTACAAGTTAATTGTGGAGGAGGTTAATTGATTCTGTTGTGTCGAACGCGAAGTGTGAGAAGTTTTTAGGCTAAGTCGTATCATTAAGATGTTTTACTCTTAGATGTTGATCGGTGTTTTCATCATAGTAATGTCTACCATTTGAAGTTAGTGATAAAGTAATATTTAATCAGTAGATCAATGAGCGCAGCCTACCGACGTGACGTGGATGAGCCGACAATCGCTGGGACTTGCACCATTATGGCGTCGGCGAACCCTCCGACTGTGCGGGCCAAAAAGCCCGTCATTAGCGTCGCAGCGTGAGACGATTAAATCCATCCATCCATCCACTCAGTACATCATTGTTTACATTAATGTTTATTTTTTTTTTTATAATACGTGCGTTTTCACAGAAAACATTGCTGACAAATGAATGAGGTATTGTTAGATATTAAAGGATATACATATAAAGTTTTCAGTACAAAATGTACTAAACTGATACAAACGCTGTTCAATACCCTTATCACGAGTAATTTCTGCGAATATACACATTTTGTAGTTACTTTCAAATATTACGAACCCCAAATGATTGTGTTACGTTATACTTTTTAGGTGTTTTGTTATTCAAATATATCAATTATTTACTTGCATAGGCTTGTAATTATTCTAAAAGCTTTCTCTCTTTAATAGATAAATTAACGATATAATAAAAATATGTCATCTAGTCGCTGTTTTATTTCAATAAGATAATATTATTACTACAGCTCAATTGTATTAATCCATACCATGACGCGGTCTGCAAAGTAACGCTACCTGTCTGTGACGTCATCACAGCGAACCGCTGCGCGCTGAACCGATTGTGATGATATTTCATATAGAGATACTAGAGGGTATTAGGATGCATAGAGCCTACTTTTTTCCCGTTTTTTTAATCGTTTTTCCAGGAATTTCATTGATTTACGAAAAGTTCACCGAAAATGGGCTTCCTGAACGCTTACATGTCGTGCGCTGGCTCAACCTTATGAGATACATAAAAGCAA
>DWDT01002060.1:0-14429 GCA_018245595.1 Microceris scylla | reverse complement strand
AAAAAAATGTTCTGTACGTATTGTATTTTTTAAAATAAACCACCTTACGCTATCTTCTAACTATTCTATTTCGAGGGATACATTTCCTCTGTATTTCGTCACAATTAAGTTCTAAGAACTTTTTAGTCAACTTATCAACATGTAGACGGTAGATCGCTTAAATTATGCTAAACTTACCAATTTTCGGTATGATTCCACTCCACGAGATGCGATAAGAGAGGGGTTTCAGTTGAAACAGGATATTCAACTTTTGGATAAAGGTTTGATACTTTTGGATTTAAGCCGTTTTCAAATAATCTGCAATACGTAAAAAATTAATTTTCGTATATTTTATAAAGTAATATTCCGAGACATGAAAAATACTAAACGGGATAATGTTATAATATTTGGATTTATGAAAATTAACGGCATAGTCGGCATAAAGAATTGGCAAGCTGAAGTGACTATGAGCTGGTCTCGGCTGTCACACCATGTCTAATAGTTAATCGCTAGCGTAGACGTATCCGAAAGTACAGGCAGCACCTTGACTGACGTAAAATACAACGATCTCACCTAATGAGTGAAGGTGGTTAAAGAAGAATCGCTGAATATCGAACTTTAAACGGTGTATGTCCAGCGATGAACTCAAACGGACTGATGTTGTTTTATTTATATTTAATCACTTCATACTGGTAAACGCGTATTTAAAAATAAAAGTTGGATCTAAACGAGGTGTTACTTACCCGAACTGTGCGTATTTGTATCAAGAAATCTTGGTGAATCTATCGGTGTATATATGTACATAATTATTTCGTGTACACTACAAAAGGATCCAATGGATCTTATGAAACTATAAAATCGCTGATAGTATCAACTTGTTGTAAAGGCAAAGGAAAACGTACTGATAAAACCTGGAGATCGTAGTCGTTTCCATAATGTTTTTTAAGGTACAGGAAGTCTGCCAACTCGCAATTGGCAAAAGTGACCTCCTATGGCCTTAACCTATGTCATTTCGGAAGAAAACGCGTGCCCATTAGTGGAACAATATAAAATGTTCATTACGAATAGCGTTTATTTATTTTTAACACTAATTCCAATGAATGAATATACAATGCTCGATAGATATCTTAATTTGTAGTAAAATTTTGTAGCAGTATTTTTGTAAGGGTGATCAAATTTCAATTTGCAGTAATATTTTTGTAAGGAAGGCTAAAATTCCAGATTGTACAAAAGAACCAAAACTAACTATATGCCTTTATATTTATAGGTACAAGGTAATATTCCAAGTCCACGTACTTTCCAATAGCCTGTAGCAAGAAAGTTACAGAATCAGAGTTCCCACGCTTTGTTAGAGATATATTTAAGCACATCGAATGTGATCTTTTCAAGATCGCTTGCAGAAGTCCATGAGGCGCTATTTCTATAATTATGGCATTTGAAGGAATATACTTGGTTGTCTCTTCAAAGTATACGGGGTTCTGTAAGTAATCAATGTGTCAAAATAAGGCAACAGGTTGGTGGAGCAGGTTCCTCTAAAATATCCAAGTGTTTTAGCAATGTGCAAGTATGATTAAACACTGCATATATTAAATATAAAAAAAATAATAATAATCGAAAATACCAGTAAATTGTTGACATGATATTCTGGTGAAGAAAATTGCGCAATTGGTGTATTCCATTTCTCTTTGAGTACCGAAGTGCTTAACCACTTTGGACTTCGTAGTTTACAATCTACAATTACGGATTTTAGCTCCTTCAGAAGCCGTGGTCCTAAAAGAAAATTTATATAACGAAATCATAATATGAAGCTTAGCCATACCGCAGATCAATTAGAGAATAATTTAATAAAGCTGTTTTAAAATATCACATTACTATGAAATTCAGACTACCTCGTTAGACTAGTGGTTACAAGTGTAACTACTGTTCAAGAAGTTGTGGGTCAAAGTTCCAGGTCTACCAGAGTATTATTGCATGTTTATAACTTAGAATTCCCAGTAATAGCACAGTCTGGCTTTGTGCCCGATGTTTAACGATAGGCTCTCTTCCTATTTCATGATAGGTCGAATCCTATTCCACGATGAATTGTGGGAATGTCCTCCCCCATGTTTTTATACCTCTTCGAGGTTACATTAGAAATTAAACATAGAAAAATTTAAAGGGGAGGAGAAAATTATAAAAACAACATACCAGCAATTTTGATGTATCTAGAGTGATACGATATTCCACCACACGGAACTTCTCTTGCAAACACGCCGCGAGATTTCAGCACTTCTACAAAGTTCCTTACTTTTTCATCGGGACCAGATATTGTCGAAGATTCAGAACTGTTGTGACAGGCTACATCGATTTCAGGTGGAATTAGATCAACAATCTGTAAGATAATTAACCTGGTTAGTAGATAATATCTGTAACACTGTTATTCTTAAGATCATCTGCCAGTAGCTCGTCTGTTGCGATCCAGTCTTGACAGCGACTTCAATGTAGTTTAGTGACTATGATTTACCACCGAAAATGTAACGAAGTACGGACTAGAGTATTTTTCTAATGGCGACACTTTTTTGACTGTACTCGTGGGTACAAAAAATGGAGAGTGCTAACTCGAGAATACATTGCAAACTCAAGAGACGAGAAACACACATGAGCATGATTTAGATTGTAGTAATAATGGCAATATACCTCATACTGTATTACACTCGTCTACACAACTTTATACAAATATCTCTCCGTAATTTAGGATTTTAATATAAAAAATTGAAAGTCAAAACTCTTTTTTAATTACAATAACAAGGTTTTATGGGACTATAACTAATTTTTAGAACAAAAATTTTCAATTACATCATTAAACCCTAACCCAACAGCTGCCATTGCTCCAGGAATACAGTCACTCTCAATAGATGCAATACCACGACTGTAAGCAGCTAAAATTGTTTCTTCGGCACTGAGACATCCATCGGCATAAGCACAGCCCAACTCGCCAAGGCTGTGTCCTGAAATGATAACGATGTCTTTAGTAAGATAATTAGTTTCACAAATTACATTATTTAAACGAGATTTAATCTACCTATAATTAAATCGGGAACAATGCCGAGCTCCTTTAAAATATCCGTCAAACCTATTTGAATAGCAGCTATTCCAACAAAACTGTGTAATATGTTGTCAAACATATTTTTATTAAGATCACTTATAATCTTGAAAACATCTACTCCTTTGGAACTTAAAGCTTGATGACATCTGAAATTTTAATGTAAATTGAATATACTGGCTATAATCACACTGATAAATTGAAGATTTTGAAATAATTACTTACTTCATAATAGCTCTATTAAATATCGGTATTCGCATTAGGTTAGCGCCCATACCGGGCCATTGCGATCCCATTCCACTGTACATGAAGCAAATAGGTCTTGTTTCTCCCCCAAAATAAGAAACACTTCTATCTAAACTTATGGGTTCTCCTTTGGAATTTGAATCTGCATAAATGGATACCAGTATAGTTTTAATAACATTATCAAAAATTTCAATAATATTGCATAATTACATTAGACGATTAAACGAATGCAAAGTGTAAATATATGTTAGAAATTAAATCGTTTTGGAATTTAGAAAATTGCAGGAAATTAGGTATATAGTTGCCAAGACTCAAAACTTAGCATCTGAGTAAAATAGAAGCAAAATCTTTCCGAGGACAATCTCCGTAAATATTTGGTGTCAAGTATCTAATATAATTTATCATTAATCTTATTTTACCTAGTATAACGTAACCACGACCAATGTGATTCACAATGTCGGTTTGATGTATGCCGTGTATAAGTCCTATCAGTTCTGGATCCACAGGCTGAGATTCCAAGTTTAACAAAAAATTATCAACACATTGCTCTTGTCTTGCAGAAACGGTTACGAGATAGGGTATGTTACATATGTAACGGTTCTTGTCCTGAAAAAATAAATTATTGTGAAGAGTCCATGAGCAAAAAATAAAAAAAAAACTATATTAACTATTCCTCAATTTCATCATCACGTTGCCGAAAATAACGAAAATTTATTGATTGTATTATTGGATTTTTATAACTTAAACTCCGATTAGATAATACCAGTAGCTCGGAGTTCAGAACTATACCCACACTGTGGCAATAGATTCACAGTTTATTCCATGGGACGTGTAAAATGGGATCCACTCTTTATAAGTCGGCATTAGAAATGGTTTAGTGATGTGAGTGTCTACCAAGTAAGTATGAATGAGAATTTGCGAAAAGTCGTCAGAAAATTAATACAATTCGTTATGGCAAAACGCTTTTGACCACTTACAGGGAAAATGTCTTACACGAGTAACATTATTACATTCTTTTGATCAATCGACGTGCCATTAGATTTGGTGTGAGTGTGTATGTTAAGTGTCACCTTTAATCGTTATCAGATTTGATTCAAGATGTTATCAGTACGCTTTGGGTTTTAATAAAATGAATGAACGGTCAATTAAGCAAAAATTATGTGATTAACAATAATTACTGTTACAATAAATGTTAGTAACATACCTTTGCTTTATAATGCCCCTTAAGGAGCACATGGACGTCGATGCCATTATATGAAATGCTGTTTATCGCTGCAAGTCCCCTTTCGAATGGTGAAGTCTCTTGTATTATTTTTACTTTATCTTCAATAATTGATGGAATATCCAGCGGTTCTTTGTAGTGAAGGTTTCCAGCTAGTTTTCCTGTATGATACGCTAGGCACACCTTTAAAATATTAAAGCAATTTACGATTCAAAACACCAATAATTAGGTTGTATGTTTTGTGGGCTGTAATATATTATGTACTTGTATTATTACATTTTATATTTTCACAAGGCTCTAGAAGTTACACGTTAACGTTTTAAGTGCACAATTTCTATTTTTAAACTCAATTTCCATATAGGATCGTATTAAAAAGATAAGCGTGTTAAATGCAGTAACAAATACCTTTGTGAGGGCACACAATCCTGCTGCTGATTCGGTGTGTCCCATATTTGATTTGACACACCCAATTTTTACAGGTGATTTTGCACCAAAAAATCTGCCTATAGCTTCTACTTCATTTGCATCAGCCTTAGAAATACCTGTCGAAAAAGCAAGCAATGAATTTTACTCGCTACAAATATCATTATTAACAACGACGGTAAGTCAAGCATTACTGAGTTTAACTAAAATAACAAAAAAATAGTTTTAATAAAATATACTTCAATAGTGAGCACACCTGATCCATTTGCTTCAACATATTCTACATCGTCAGGAGATATATTAATGTGTGTATAAAATTTACGGAAGGATTCCATCAGATTTGTTATACTTCGAATCGGTAAAAACTGTTCTCCCTCTTTTAAGCCGTATCTCATTTGAGCGTAATATAACTCCGAGTATATTCTGAAAATATATGTTGCCACAAAAGGCCCATTTTCAATTTTTAATAGAATGATTTAATGGAATTTATATGTTAGTTTTATTATTTAACGAGAATGTGTTACCTCTTTGCGTCCTTAGCTTTTTGCAAGAATATAACATTGACAGCTTCCGACCTAACGTAGCCATCACCACGTTTATCGAAGCACTTCGTTTTGCCGTCAGAGCACAGCAGACCAGCTCTGTAAATGTAAATATTTGAGACGAGTTGATGACTTTAATTTCGTTATGATATTGTTGTACTCTTATTTTTGTACTAACGCTAACTGAATCAAAAACAACTTTTATAGGCATTTTCGTAATTGTTTTGCGTTTTCGTAGCTTATTTTATCATTTTCATGTTCATAACAATTGCTCTTAGACTTTTTTTTAGGCCAATGTGTTTTTGGATGTTTTATGTGTATAATTTGTCTGTCACTACCCTCATTAACATTTTGTTTGACATACCACTTTAATGTATTTGTAGCCTAGACTATAATGTATCTGTACCAAGACTAGAAAACGAATGTATATACAATATGTTGTTCATTGGAAAAATTATATAATTTTTAATTAACACTTTCGTTCTTCCTATATTTCTCATATGAATGATGTATTGTTAGAATGAATCAATTATTAGGCAGTATTTTTCGGTAAGAAAATGCAAATGGATGGAGCTAATTTTTTATTAGTATTAACAATAATATTAACAAACCTGCTCAAATTTATAGTCAGCTTAGATAAAGCAAAACTATTGCTACCACCAACAATAGCACTATCACATCGCCCCGATATAATAGAATTATAGGCTTGTTCTAAGCAGGCTAGAGAACTAGAACAAGAATAATCAGCCGAGTAGGAAGGTCCTTTTCCATTTAAACAGTATGAGATACGGTTAGCTATCATGGTCTTACTGCATCTAAAATGTTTAACAGAATGTATGTGTAATATATATAATATTTTTCTTGCAACGCTAAAGAGGATACCATGTCGTATAATTATCGCAATACATCAGTACGTACAGTAAATTCATTTTTTTATATTGAATATTCTGAAATTTTTACTAGTAATGACTTGGAGCCTGGATCTGTGCCCGGTGTATGGCTATAGGCTCACCACCTATTTCATAAGACGTAAACGTAACTGCTTCTCTCAGGGCAGTCGTAATAGGGAAACCTGTCAGGGCAGTTATTTGGTCAGAATCAGTTTCTTATCAGATATTTGGAAAGAACTGACACACGCCATTACATTACGCTTTCAGAGACACGACCTTTAGTAATGAAGAAACGACACAGAAGAAGAAACGTAACTGGTAACGTAGTGTAATACCTACCCCTTCGGGGATTACAGGCGTAATGTTAGTAGGCAGAAGAATGTAGTACACACACAAGTTTCACCATTACGTTTGTGGTGGTGAGCCTATTGCCATACACCGGGCACAGATCCAGACTCCGAGGCACTACAATAAATTCTAAATTAGAAAAATCCAATTGTAGCTGACCGGGGATTTGAACCCAGGAGCACCAGATCGACAGTCGCGCTTGACCACTCGACCAATAAAGCATTTAGCATTTAATCTGAATCATATAATCTAAGGCAGACAATCAAAATACAATTTCTTACCCTGTTAGAGAGAATCTATTGGTAATATTATTGCCGAATAAGTTAACCGCGCTGTCGGAGAATTGTTGTCCCACAAATACGCCAAGTCTCTCTGCATCGTACGTTGAAGGGTTTAGCCCTGAAAATATTGGTTTTTTATCCATCTGTTACATTCATTTGGTTGGTCATTCTCTACAATTACATCAACTGTGATGGGTATCGGTCTACAGGTACGAATACGTAAGTCTTACTAGGCCGAACAAGTTGGGAAAAAAACTGATATACCTATAGGCTGATAATAATTTGCGTCAAGTTATAATTTTACAGCTCAGCGTTAAAGCATCTTAGAAGAGAAGAGGAGGAGATTTACGGGGGTAGAAGTTCTGCTTTCTTGTGCACAAGGCCAAAAACTCTTGTAGTGGCTACGCCAGAATTTGTACAAGAGACGTTAGGACATTAACTCCATAGGTAGATAACTTTTAACAATTCGCTGAACCGTAACGTTATATTTTAAAATTTCAGTTAGTCTTAACATAATTAAAATAATAGAATCCAAATGACTGCCTCGTTGTTGAATGGTTGCAAGCACGACTCGGAGGTCCTGGGTACAAATCTCGGGTCGATTACTATAGCATTTTTCTAATTTAAAATTTCTAGTAGTGACTCGGAGTTTGGTACCTACTGTGCGCGGTGTATGGCAATAGGCTCGCCATCTATTTTATGGGATTTAACGTAATTCCTCCTCTGCATATCCCTTCGGGGATTATAGACGTAGAGTTACGTTTGATCCTAATGACAATCGAAATGAGTACAAAGATCTTTGCCGGTAACGACAATGATGCAAGCACACCTTGACTTAAAGGACCGATCGCAGTATTTCAATTTTAGATCAAAATAGTAGTAGCGAAGAATGTACGATCGAGTAGAAATACGAGTACGTACCTCTGTGCAAGAATAAAGGTGGTCCAAACCATTTCCAGATAGAAATGATCAGCATTAAACTTGGTTTCTACTCTATCAAACCTACAGAATCGACAACATACTTACATCTATATAGAAATGGTTGTCGCTGGAGCAGACAGCTATTTTTTCTTTTTCCATTTTAATTTCTTAATTTGTATGATACCTATGATCAAGATATTATTAAGCATTACAATAATTAGCCACCTACCTGCATCATAAATAGCACTGTATGCATGTTCCATTAACTTTCTGGTCATTGGATCCAAATAATGAGCTTGGCCAAATGTGACTCTGAAAAATTGAGCGTCGAATTTTTCTATGCCATCGAGCACTCCTTTATGCTTAGGCATTTCAGCTAGCTTATTACTCGACTCTACAGCTGTAACCATGTCTACCTGTATACATTAAAACAATTCGTCATGTGTTCACATGAAAAGCTTGGTTTAAATAACTGATTACGTTAAGTGGCGAATATATTGTTTTTGCCAACAGAGGATGTAAGATAGTTTACAAGAAAAGCTTGCAACATCGTAGATGAAACATTTTAGCGTTGCAACAAAAATTTAGGATTTCTAGTTGAAATTTCTAATAGTGGCTCGGAGTTTGGATTTGTGCCCGGTGGCAAGAGGCACACTAGGTGGTTTCATGGTGGGACGTGTAAGTTAGCTTTATTTAATAATTTAATTCATTTACCTTATTAAAAAGATTTTCCATAAACTGATTGACATTGTTTGAACGAGGAAACTGGCCCGATATTCCACTGATAACAATTTCTTCACCATTGAGAGATGGAAGTTCACCGGGCAAGTTATTAGGTGAGGGAATATCAGTTTTTAAAGACATTTTCAATTTAAATTATAACTAACAATAGAAGAAATAACTATTACTTAGCAAGAAAAGGTTGCTAAGGTTTAATAGATTGAATTGTCGTTATGTGTTTCTTATATAGTATACCAGTTATAGAAAATACTTTCAATATATCTACAGGCTGTATCCTACAAAATATAAAATAAAATACTTAATGTAACAACGACGTAACATAGCGACAGGTAAATACTCGTAAATGTACACTCCAACTTTTCACTAGTGATGTTTACGTCCCAAAATGGAATAGAGAGTGGCCTACTGCCCTAACCCGGATTTAAACCCTAACTCTGAGTTAATAATAGGAATTTCAAGTTAGACTGGATATCATTCTCAGGATTATCGTAATGTCGCAAAAATCCACTACATAGGTAAGGAACGTTGCCGGTGGATTAAAAAGAAATTATCGTTTAGTAATTGGGATATGGTATTGCAGTATTTCCAGACAAAAAGACAATATGTGAGTAGAAAAAGTGTCTAGTTCGCTGTAAAGAGTAAGCCGAAATACTAACTCGGGACATGGCAGCGCTCCCAATCCTCTTAGTACAAAGTTGCCATATCCCAATCCGGCGTGATAAAATTAAGTAGAACTTTACACTGTTTGGCGTGACATCATTCCAGGCCAAAGAGTATAAAAAATAGTACGGGTTCCCAATTAACCAAAGAGTTGCCAGCGGACAATGGAATCTTCTGCTGTCTGAGCCAACACTTCACGTCCTAAACACTACTGCTGCTTCGCAACTTAACAGACTGATAGTCCGCTAATAAGTGCACCACGTACAGGATGCGTAGGGTTAGATGAACGAAAAAACTGGTTCCCAAGCGTACATCCGGAGCATGTCCACATTTGGCAGTTACCTTCGACCTGGGAATGATAGCTAGCAGATTGATTATCCGTGAGCACCATATCACCAAACATCGCTTCTGTCGCCGTTTTCGACAACCTGGAAACCCCGAGATGCAATCGAAAATAGTATTCTCACCCCTTTTCGATACGGATATAAGAAGTATTGGAAAATAAATTATTTCATAGGACAAAAACTATCTCGTTCTAGAACCTGCTGTATTCATAGTACAATTTTTGAATATATTACTTGAGGTTATACAAATCAAATAATATTTTAATAGTTTTAGGTTATTGGGCATTGTGTCGTTTATTTAAATTGTTAATTTTGCGTACAGATTGTTTAATCAAGTACTTACGTACCTACATTGCTTTGTAAACGTAACGGAAATAAATTTATGCATGATATATAATATAATAATATTTTGGGACATCTGCACACACCTAAGTAATTACTCCGTAATCACACTAAATTGAAAACTGCTTACCAACTTGTGTAACGATTCCGGTATCAGGACTAACACTGCCTATATCGACTCCTTTTTCGATAATAGTGGTTATAGAATTCGCGTCGCCCGCCTCTGACGGTTACTATCCACTTACTATTCACGGCCGGATCTATCCACGTCACGTCATTATCCACTAAGTATAATTAAGATAAATGAATGGGGAGAGCGGAGGAGGGCATTAGAAAAATAGTTCAATTTCAAAATGGGGAGTACGATGGACGAATAGATGATATAAGTTTAAGAATACATTGTGTTACTAGCTGTGCCCTCAACTTCGTACGGGCAAACCTAAACTAACCTCGTCTAACCTAATCTCGCTTAACTTAACCTAACCGCGAGGCCGTATCGCGTTTAACTGACGCTCTTTCAGCCTACGGAGAACCCTATTTAATATGATGATTGATCATATAGATCTGAGCTCTATTTTTCTTGGTATATATTACGTGATGATTGACATATTGACATAACTTCTTTATTTGTAAACCGATTTAAATGAAAAAACACAAAATGTTAAGTGAAGCCCATCACAAAATAATGTTTAAGACTGCATTCAAATCGAAGAAACCGTTTCTGAGATTAGCGTGCACAAACAGCGATCAGTTACAGTTTTATTATATACATAGATTGTTCGAGACGGTTATCTTCAAAGCCTTCAACAGCTACGTAAAGTGCTGAGCACCAATCTACGCGCGTTGATGCAAGCTTTTCCCAATGCTCAATGGGCACATCGATTTACTGTTAAATGTCGTTTATCAATGTTCTTGTAGCTCAAAATTTATTTGTGGGGTTTGCATTTCCCATGAGCGGACTCTGAATTGAACACAAGTTTTAACAACCGGCTGTTATCCATACACTGAAAATAACTAAACCATCGCAGTTAAATATTCTCATGTCCTGTATCATCTTACTGCGATGGACTACTTCTGTGTTAAGAACGTAATCCTAGCATTAAATGCATGTTTAATAGCATAATAGATCGTAGACACCATAAATGGAAAATATAAGGCTTCACGGGTACTTTATATTAACGCCAGGTTTCCGTGTGGGCAAGTATCGGCGGAGCTAAGACCTTGTATACAGCTAAATCCGTCCGTTCTTTAAGGTGGTGAGATTTTCATACACCTTGATGTAACTTATCGAAAGCAGCGATCGCTTTAGCTTTTAGTGAAGAACACACGCATGAAAGGTTGTAATGCGCCTGAGAGCGTAAGGTAACACTCCCATTATGGATCGGCCTTAGGGTGAAAAAAATAACGCGAGGCGCTGGGGCAACGTTGTTTTTCAGATGCAACGATGGAGCATAACAAACGGTAACAAAATAAGGAATGTTACATAAACAACGGTCCTTGTTCTAAGAAATTAAGTTATATGAATGACAAATAATATTATTGAGTGAGTAGTTTAAATTTTTAATTATTGAAATATGAAATTTATTATCTTTTGCAACAGTTAGTAGGTACATTAATTGTCAAATTAGGCATATTCGACAACTATTTTATTGAATATCCGTTCCCAGAAATCCATCGTCCCAGCTGCTGTCATCACGTGATTTGTCTCTCACATGAATTTCCTTAAGCGCATCCCACCATAAATGATTTATACTTCGAAAAGTCAAAATACGAAAGACAAGGCATTTTATACTATTATTTCTGTATGGACACATATTTTTGATTCCGCAGCAAGTAGCTTCTTTAGTGACGCCAGTGATGTCAGTCATTGTAACGCTCGGTCCGTAGGCGGACGTTTGAATAAACGATATTCAAGTAGTGTATTTAACCTCTTTTATTTGTGGTCCGTATACCTCACAGAACACCTACTACAGACATTCAGTGATCATAATACACTAGACATTTAAAATTTCAATGCCCAGTAAAGTTTGTTGGGAAAATGAAAATCCCATCATTATAATCCCAAACACGGAGACCGTTTTCGACAACGCTTTTCGATTCCCCCCAAGAACACCAGAGGAAATAAATAAAAAAGTGAAACCCAGTCAAAGAGAACGATGCAATTACACCTCATTGTCTGCGGTGCTGTTCGATTGTTCAATACGGATGATTAAAATAAAATTACCCAGGGCATATATTGAACGTTAGCAAAAGAAAATTAATTTTATGTTTAGAGAAATAAAGTTCATTTTGCATTGGTACGTCATGTTACTATAGACATGGTTGATCAAAACTTTTAGGACGAGCACACGGGCCCAACGGTAAATGCCATTAATGGAATTGATTAAAGTAGTAACAGCCGCATTGGGAAAATGTAAAAAAAATGGAATTCTCAATTTTCTATCAAAAATGACTAGGCGTACACATTGTAAGAATACCGTCATTATTAAAATATTCGTAAACCATACTGGAAGAGGTGTCAAAAACCGACAAGATACTCGTATGTTACAAAAAATTTAAAGAACTAAAACACGCGTTAACAAACAATAAATATGAATCCAACAGGAATTAAGAAATAAATTAACATCGATCAGCAGAATCGAGAGATCCTAGATTTGAATCTCGGGTTAGATGCTATTAGACAACTTAGATTTTCTAGCAAAAAATTTAAAAAGTGACTCGGAGTTTGAATCTGTGCCTGGTGTATGACAATAGGGTTACCACTTCTTCGACGTGCCTACTCCTTCGAAGAAACCAGGCTTGATGTTACCTGACACGTGATAACGATATGATGATCTTGCATCATATCGCTTAATATATTTTAATCATGATATAATATGTTTTTGATCTATATTATATTAATATATTGCATAATAAGTAGGTACGTATGTATGTACATGTAATAAAGTATGTTTGTCCCTTTATTCAAATATCATGGCACTGACGCATAACTGAAATATTGTCAGAGAATACAAAGCAACTAGGATCAGTAATCTCATAAGATATTCTGAGGTCAAAATTTGGTAAAAGCAAAACAAATGACGCGAGAAATATTTTCATAACAATGAAGAGCTATTCGGAGCTCACGTACAAATAAAATATATCACTCAAGACCGACGGAAAAACATTGTAGCAACCACTACGTCTCGACCGAAATGTGGGAGTACATTTTTATATTTCCCAACACTAATATAAGGTAAGGAATTAGCTCTACAGAGTTCGAGAAACGATTGAAACAAATGAAACAAAGCAAGTGAGATTTGGTTTGTATTTTATTTACACTTTACATTTTTTAACAAATGTCATGTAGTTTAAAGTTATCTGTATTTGGTAGTATAGTTCTCTGATCATTGTAATTTCTTTATAGTTATAATTATTATCCCGCCAGGTCATTTAAGGCGTAGGTTACAGATAAAGATATTGTTGGTGATTAAATTATAATAAACATGAATTTGTTTAATACTTATAATTTGCTACTGTTTCCTCAGAGAAGTGTTTATAAATAAACATTTCATTTCATTATGGAAGTATTAAAGCGGCCAATGTTATATTTAAGATGTTCTAAATTTAAAAAATCTAAATAATAACCTGTGGCCTAATGGTACAATAGCATTTACCATTGGTTCCTCCACTGATGTCGGTTACTGTAAATTCTTGTTATACATAATTATATCAGAATCACTGTTATCGCATATTTGATAGTAATGAGACTAGTGCCTTATGCGGAAAATTTATGCTCACTACAATTAAACCGTCGTGGAAATAGCCCTATACAATGTAGATTCACGGGAGGATTATCAAACTTAATTTTCCTGCTTGAAAAATATTTTTCGCCGTAGTTTTCTGTATCTGTCTCAAATTATAAGGTTTACTTCGAAGTATTTTACATATGTACGTAAATTATGGCAAATTATATTTTGATATTATTTTAATGGGTAGAAATAACAAGTCACGGTTAAATACCCTGGCTGCCGACGGACAGCAGCCTCGGCAGTGTGAAAAGCTGTGTCCTGCGATCTCCAACCGGCATGCCCAGCGTGGAGATTACGGGCATAAACCCCCTTTTGGGGAAGCCTATGTCCAGCAGTGGACTGAAACAGGCTGATGATAATAACAAGTCGGATTTTGAAGTTATTTTTTATTTAAATTGAAGTTCACATGGAACACAAATATATTTGATGTGATTAGTCAACTGTTAATATATCTACATATAAAATAGCTGCACAGCTCCAATTTCGTTTAATTTGTTCTTTACTTTCCATAGACCTATGAATTTAATCATCAGCAAGTATAATGTTGTTAAGTCGTAACAATACGTGGATAACCAATAACGACAACCCAAAATAATGTTGACATAAACATGCAACCG
>DWDT01002059.1:0-14432 GCA_018245595.1 Microceris scylla | reverse complement strand
CATTATTTACCTGCCTACCCACCCCTGCCTCCCCCGCAAGGGATCTACACTGGAGACATGTATGTATGCTAGTGTTTATAATGTCTTTATTTATTCATAGCGATGGTAATGTTCCTAATAATATATTTGACGAACACTTTGACTGTCGTCATGCTGGAGTAATGCGTATATGGTTCCAAGTTTGATTCCCGATTAGGTAAATATCTGTATATTGATATATTTATCTCTGCTTGTATATCCGTGGCACTATGTATGTATAAATATATGTATCTTTGACTTACTACTTGGTTCATATTGGTAAGTATACGTGACATATATTTCTGTGATGAGAACAAAATATTTTTCTGCATTTATATGTAAAATTATTAACATCACCTATATACGAGTATGTATAAATCTATATATGTAGTTTATCAGCTATGTGGTTACAATGAGAGAAGCTCTGACTGACTCGTAACCAGATGGCAACGTTTATAAAAAGAAAAAAAAACTTGCTGTGCTAAGTACTAAAATAAAATTTTAATGTAGTTCTGAATACCGCGTTCCAGTTTCTACGTTTTCCCCTACATGCGAACACATGAGCACACATGTAAAGCACGACGCTTGACATTGTGACCTATATGACCTGTATAGAGTACATATCACCTGCTCACAAATTCACAAACGGTTCATTCATATACATGCACATATGCACACATGCATATATGCACACATGCATATATGTACACGTTCTACTATATATGTATAAACTAGTTGTAACACCTGGCATTGCCCGGCCAGAAATAGAATTGTATATTAGTCTTTTGAAGTCACAACTACCCCATCACTATTCCTTAAAGGTTCGAAATATGATAAAGAAACGGTATCAGCATAGAACGTTCTGGAAGATTCTCTAAAATTATATAAATAGATACAGACATTTTATTGTATACTTTACTGGAAGGAGCTTATTTTAAAAAAGAAAAGAAAAGAAATTGGGCGAGGCATACAAAATTGTAGCCTAACACATTCGCACAATTATACCAAAGAATGTGGCAATGTGGTTAAAAACGAGTTACAGAGACAAATAAAAAGCTTTAACTTATGTTTTAAAAGCATGTACACAAAATATTGCATTTATTATAGTAGTTATTATTAACAATAGCCTATGTGTTATTAAGGATCATTATTTATCTATATATAAAATTTCATCTAAATCTGTCCAGCCGATTTACTGTGAAAATGTAACAAACATACACACAAACTTTCGCATTTAAATAGCACTGTGATATATCTTGTGTGCATAAATGATTAAATGTAACAATATCAAATGCATGTGTTTCAAATATTTTGTGTCAGATTGCCGTGAACTGTTCCTGACTTGGATCGTAATAACCATAAAGGGCCCAATGAGATGAAATGAAATATTTTATTTCCTAAAGACTGGCGAGGCCACTTATAAATTGTTAAGTACAATCTTTGGTATTTATATTTCTCTCTACTATTGAGTCGGGACGCAATTTCAATGAGAAAAAATACTGCCTTAACTTTTTTCCGATTTCTTATTACTTTATTCAAAATAAAATGTTGATTAAAACAGAGAAATAATACCTTCATTAAGTTGCCATACACATAACCGACACATACGAATAACATATACATGTAAATGAATCATAATAAAATGACTGAGGTATAGATTATATAAATGTACGAAACACGAAGTAGGTAGCAAGATCTGTGATAAAAAGGTAGCGACGATGATCCATCGACAAGGAGTTCCACCATTATTTCAATTCAAA
The DNA here is from genome assembly GCA_018245595.1 of Microceris scylla. NCBI lineage: Eukaryota > Metazoa > Arthropoda > Insecta > Lepidoptera > Hesperiidae > Microceris > Microceris scylla. The sequence continues at coordinate 12,654 of DWDT01002059.1, read as the reverse complement.
ATTCAAGGTATTAGAATGATATCAGGATTTAATAAAGATAGCAGCTAAAGAATGATACGCAAAGATAAAAATGTAATACAAATAGATAAAATTTTCAGTTCAATCCTAAAGTTGTATTGGAAAATCGTGATACCGATCTTGAGTTTACACAGAACACAGAAGTGCCATTAGGTGGAAGAATCAATGATTGTTGCGAAACAACGTCTTCTGTAACCACTGGGAAGGGAATACGGCAGCTGTATACGTGAATGGAAATGTTTTCGAATCAATTCTCTCTATCTCGGTCAGTTTCTAGAAGCTTCGAACGTATTCCGATTGGACACAAACCAAAGTATCTTCAAAGTGATTGTTACGGTAAATTTTAAAAATACTTGCTTGATTTTCCTGTTGATTCTATTTTACTTATATTATTTTCAAAATAATGTGGAAAATAAGATTTATTTCTTTAAGCGTTGGTCTCTCGCAACTCATATGTGTATGCTAGCTTGTCAGAACTGTCGCGGTGTCTTTCAAATTTTGCAGGAATATGAATAAAAACGATTTAATGTGAATCATAAAATTTCCTTAATAAAGCAATGCAGTAATTGGTACTGCATTACTCCACAAAACTGCCTGTGTATTCCATGATGGTTAGAAATTTTAGATAACATGCTATAAAAGAAAACTAGGTACATATACATTTGTAGGTACATATTAATAACGTAAGTATTAATTAATTTCTTTGATCTTCAAGATATCCAAGAATCCAAGAAATATTTATCCACGGTGACTAATCACTTTTGAACATTCAGCAATAAATTTACGAAGACTAAAAAATGATCAAAAGGAGCGTGTAGGTATGACAATAATAACATTGTAATAACTCACAAACTCAGAACAACGTATTTAGGCACTTGTAAAGATACAGCTAACAGTACAAAAGCTTTGTATCAAACAAATGGTACACATAAATATGAATGATACATCCGAACAAAAGTCGACATAACGAGAATAGACAACTGAATTTTTGACAGACAATCGATGCAATATTTTCTTTGTTTGCTTTGTGATCGACCGTTTCCTGAACAGAGATGATTCGCTTACGTTCGTGCCGAGCCTGAGTATTGGCAGCAGGAAATAAAACGAGGAAAAACAATCATTAATCTTACTAAGGACGCAGCAGTTATTAAAACTCCAGACGATCTTCATGGCTCTTAAATAGAAGATAGAAATGACCAAGTCAAAGAAACATATATAAAAGCAGGTAGATTTTAAAATTTATAAGACGAACATTTCTATCTAAACTGACTCTTGAAGCCGCTACATTCTCGTTAATAACGTACTATGAAACGGTTAAATAGAATGTAAGCTCTATCTATTTTAGACAGTATATACGAGTGTCTATACATGTTTCATTCATACATACAGTCTACATTCTTCAAACAGGAAAGTCAAAGCGGAGCCAATCGCCAACTTTAGCTCACTCGGCAACCGCTCGCCCGCTGTGAAACATTCATGTTGACATCATTCAATGGAACTGGCCTATTTGTATATCAATCGTGAATGTACTCGTTGCTTTTGTGTTTACGTAAACACGTCATATTAGATTTCTGGCTCCCTAGTACTTTTATACCAGAACGCTTGTTTATTATACGACTGAGTGTCATTAGAAGTATTTTTTTATTTGGACAGTAGGTACTCGTGCTAATGTTGTTTTGTTGAACAGAGTATCCATTGAAAGTGTTAACGCGTTCACGCGTGAGGTTCCAAATATTTAAAGTATCAGTTTTATTAGATTGTTATGCACATGGTACATGTATTTCATCAATGGTTATACCTAAAATATCATTATTTTGGCAACAGAAACGACCTGTTTATAAGTTATGCTTAACTCTGACGATCTTAAACAGGCCGTGTCGTAGTATTTATGAATTTATAAACACATAAAAGAATGTACACAAACTATCAGACTCAGAGCGACAACAGAATTGTTATTCAGATACCTTCCTGGCCGGCAAACGGTTTCGGAACTTCATTCTTGATACACGGGTACTTGAAATTTTGAATTCTTGCATAAAGAGACCAGTTAAGGACAACTACTGTTTGCTTTTAGCAGTAATTCTTTACTTGTAAATGAAACTAATTATATACGTAAAGTATAGATATATAGGAAACAAAGATTAAAGCTGTTCATCATTCGAGCTCGCAACACCATTAGCGATTGCAAACAAAGGAAAGAAAAAGCAGAAAAATATGCCAAGAATTGAAGGAAATTCGGAACATATTGAAATCGACGAGAAATCATAAAAACAACAATGGTGAATTTGCGCGGAATGAAAATAAAGAAACAAAGGGGAGAAAATGTAAGTCATTTTTTGAAGATTTCGTTGTGTACACAATCTAAATAGCTTCGCTGCTGTTTTGAATTTAGAAAGACTAGAGGCGACTATATTAGATCTCACGATTAGGAATGCGTTTGTAGTTCGCTTTTCGAATTTTAACTTCCTGTTTTTTTTTTCAAAATTTGTTTGTCGAATACCCCTTTGGTTTATTAATAGGGTATTTGTTCCAATGATTAGTAAAAGCGACTGCTGTATAGTCGTGAATTCAATTTCCATTTGGAACGAAATTCCAGCGGGTTCCAGTAATGAAAACATATTATTGAAATTTTCCATACAGTGACAAGCTTAAATTAATTAGTCAAGTTCGCAAAATTTAAAAGTCCCTATATAGAGGGACTTTTAAATGTTGACATATGCCAGTCTCTCTTTTAACCCACCTTGGGGATAATGTGAGCCCATATGATATCCAAAGATCTTACTTAGATACCTATTGTCTAAAATTGTAACGGCTAAAGTCTGCTAGATCTCCTATTATTCCAAGTATGCAGTTTTATTCTAACATCCACATCTGGCTGGAACCGGTGTAAATATTTAAACAAACCGCCTGATGTCTCTCCGTTCGCATCTCCTGAGCCCTAATGGTCGTTACATATCACAATGTGTTTGTGCCGCGCATAACAATAACGACATGTCTGTAACGGGTAATGATAACGGGTCGTATAATGAGAATGTATTTAACCACCGTGGTTATGTATATAAACGCGGAATTAGTGTGGTTATATACATTTATAAACAATAATATGGTCTTTAGTAATTACTGGGAAAGATGTTTCCTTCGCTTATGAGCTCGTTTACCAGTGTTTACACTGATTGAGATTTTAACTACTTAGAACATTTTGTATTTAAAAGTGAAGTTCGTTGTATTCCGTATTCAAATCGTGTGTTCCATATTCGAAATTGTTATTGTAAAACGAACTATAGTGCCAAATTTATTTCATTTATTTTTATTATAATTATATACATTCCTAATTTAATCAATATGAATATCGAAAATAAGTACCTATTAAAAATAAAAAAATGTTCTAGAGGCATCACAATGCTACGTCCGCCCGTTTGAATTTGGAACTGTAATATACATACATATATTGTTACACATTTCAATGTGCTTTTGTCGTGCGTATAACAGTTACGACGGTAACATGATAATGGTAATGATGATAAGGGGTATAATGTAGATGTGGGTACTTGGCAAAGATAAATTATATATGAATATAGTTTGGTTTTATAGGTTTGTGGATTTGATGATAGAAGTATGTGAAGTTAGGAATTAATATATAAAAAGGTAAAGCTAATGGTAGGGTAGGGTAAGTATTATTATGTAAAAAGGTAAAGGTAATCCTTGTAAGAAAATCTGCACTTCATGGAGTTCTCGGTCATGTTTTCTAAGGCGTGTGAGTGCACACATGGTAAGCATGGTGGACTGTGGTGTTAATACTTCTTATACATAGGAGATCCGTGTCAAACAGTAGAATGAAAAGAGATTAATGATGATGACAATAATGTATATAAATGCATACAGTATATCAATCTTATTTTTATTCACCCTTTTTAAGAGTTTCCATCCCGCTTACAATAAATAACATTTTACAATCCCCCGTCTTTTATTTCAAGCATTACAAATGCATGAATATGAATATATACTTTTAAATTAATTATTCACAACATATTGCTTATTAATAATTATATTTCCGGTTATCGGTTAACACGCTATCTGTGTTCTAATTTTAAGTCACTACTTTGGAATTAAAATATTTGAGCATTCGATTTTCGAACGCTGTAGCGTATAGACGCTCCTTAGATCAAATATTAATGTAACGTGCCAAGTATAATATTAACTTACTGCCAAGTGCTTGGTAGTAAGTAAGAATTAAGTAATTAGTACTTACTAAGTTTAAATACTAGGCTACAAACTACTAAGTTCTGTATTGTGTGATATTACATAAAGTTATATTTTTTGAAATATTCACTTGGATTTACACGTATTTTCACTTTTATTTTGAAATTTTATCATTGGATCGGTGTCCTCGTTTTTCGCTTTTGGTAAAAAACGAACGAACATAAATCAATTTACACTAACCAGATCCTTGAAACAAGGATTTAGAGCCCCCTGTAAGTTATTAACTTGGCGGTAAACAGCCTCATCATTTATTACTCCGCGGAATCTCAGATTCCATTCAATGGCAAGATTTACTGCTGAACGTTGGCTGAAGAGTTTACGATAAACGATAAATTTCTCAGACTTAACAGTATTGAAGTTTCGTAAGTCTATGAAAACTGAATGTCTTGTTTATATCTGTAATAATGTGATAGTAAAACATGAATATTAGATATTTTGATACTGAAATACATTACTTTCCTTACAGTAAATACTACAATAGTACTTAAATACTGCCTTTTTGTAGCAGTAATACAGCGCAACGTAACGCAACATCTCGCCTATAATCTCCGAAAAGGTGATGAGTCCATTGCCAGACACCGGGCACCTACCCAGACTCCGAGCCACTACTAGAAATTCTAAATCAGAAAGATCCAATAGCACTCGAGCCGGGATTTGAAGCCAGGACTTCCCAACCGGCTGTCGCGCTTGCAACCACTTGATCAACGAGGCAGTCAAGTATTATATACTTTCAATATTATAGTAAGCAGAGTACACTGACAGTCAAGTACTTCCATCCTTATAGATTAGACCTGCTTCTATATGCATCACTGTTTTCATATACGCACGCCGGATTCCTAGACTTGTAACTGTTCCATCAACCAGTATTTGAGTTCATTGGTCAAGATACATACGAATGTTGTTTGATAACAATCCTTAAGGAAATCCAGAAAGTTTATATGTCTCCAAAACCGCCGTCATTGCAAAAAGAGAGTGATGAATGTAGAGAAACACAGCAGGTCTGCAAGGATAAAGATATTTGACTCTTAGTGCTATCTGCCTACCTCGTTGGAAGCCTGGCGCCACAATTTAATAATAATAAATATAATATAATAATAATAATATAATAATAATATAATAAACAATAATAAAATATGTCTACTTTGGAAATACGACTATAACAAAATTATACATCACCCTGTACTTTATACATCGCGCAAGTCTATATGAAGTTGCCGCAATATTGTTACGCTATGCTAATGCCGCCAAGATAGATGACTTAATACTAACGTCGATAAATCACGGGAGCCGTGTGCTGCTGGAATATTACCCGTACTATCAGGAGCCTCTCGTCTTTCAATATGTGGAGATCCACAAAATTGTCTATTGAATGAAAGACCGACGAGGAATTTTGGCTATATCCCTTTTTTTAAATAGGGTCGGACGGGACCGAACTAAAAAATATCCTATGCGCATTTTCAAATCGTTACTCATTTACGCTTCGATAAATGAATCTTTCGTAATACGATAAAGACGAAGAGTTAGGGAAACAAGAACTATCTCATATATCAAAGGGCATACAGAGAAAAATATCTCTTTCAAAAAGCATCCTAAGTATTTGTCCTTATTGTTTTCATAAGACTTTAAGCCTAAAAATAAACCTATTTGGAGATCTGCCACAAGCTCCTTAAGCCTCCAACCCTTTTGTAGCCATGTCTTCTGTTCTAGTTTCAGAAATTTCCGCCAGACATATGACGCGATTGGATGGCAGCTATAGATCTCAATCTGACCTATTTCGAAATCCCCACAACCCCAATACGCTTTTTGGCTTGTGACCTAAGTTCAGATTCTTACAAAAGCATGTTCCGCTCTATTCGCTCTCATGCCGACCCCATCTGATAAGATTGCCTATGATAAACAACAGCAAAGAAAACCGGAAAGGCTCCACTAATTAACACACACTTTTAATCTGTCGAGGGTGCTATTGAGAAAGATTACTTGAAGGCTTCTATTCAGAAAGATCTGTTTTTATGTCAGTATTTTGACTTTAAGCCTGCGGTATTAATCTGAAGTTGGGTTTTAAAAAATAACTAACCTTGGAAATTCACAATGCAACACAAGGGCAGTTAATAAAATAAAATCACGAAAACTCACACTAGTATTGCAAAAGTGATAGTGATAAGGATTAGTGAAGTGATGATTACTGTCATTTGTTACATTAAAAAAAAATTTGAATTGAGGCTGATTAGAAATTATTTTAAATCGATATTACTAGTTAATACCATGTCTAATATCAAAAATATTTTTTTGTCTATTTCGATCACTCACCAGATATCCATGTTCCGTTCCACCTGATCGGCACCAACTCGTCCGTCAGCAGATCCTGGATCCTCAGTCTCCTGCCTTTCACTCTGGGGCCCTCGTCTGGTGGTGTCAGCAGCACCACTGATGTCACGATCAGTGCCAGCACCACGACGATCACCAGCACAGCGATTAATATCCCTCGCCAGTTCCGTTGATTAGGACCTCCCACCACCAGCTTCTGAAACCAAGGGTCTATTTTAATCGAAATTTTTTGGGAGCGCAACCTAGGTAACTATGCTTCTAATTCTTCCGCAAATAAGAAGAATATGAACAGTTGAAATCATCGTAAAACTCTTTCACTTCGTGTGTGTTGTCAAACGACACAATAATAGTGAACCTGGTATGTTTCTAGAGTCGAGGTCTCTTTACAAAATTTCTGCCAGAAAAGTAAGTTGGTATGTTTCTAGAGTCGAAAACTCATTAAAAGATTTCTTTCAGAAAAATAAGCCGGTATGTTTCCAGAGTCGAGGACTCATTAAAAGATTTCTTTCAGAAAAATAAGCTGGTATGTTTCCAGAGTCGAGGACTCATTAAAAGATTTCTGTCAAAAAAGGAAGCTGGTATGTTTCCAGAGTCTCTTTAAAATATTTCTATTAGGAAATAACAAAATAACTCGTCCAAAAGACTGTATGGGCTTTTGCGAGCTAACTGGATTGACCATTTATCACGTCCAAACACGACAACCGCCGTCTGTTCACTCCGTACTTTTTGATCCGAAAAGTTTTACGCACTGAACCGCTGAACACTTTTATCGAGTTGGGATTTTTTTTGTTATGTACGCACCAGGCGGCAATATTTTAATTCCATATAATATGAGAAAATTTTCATTTCAAAATAAAGTAGATGCATACGCAAGAAGGATTATATCGACAAATTATATCGATGCATACGATCTGATCTATCTTTACTTCATCATCATCAGTATTTACGCACGCGTCTCGCAGGTAAACCGATAAGAAATGCCTGAAAAAATATCTCTGGGCATTCTTCTATGCTCTATGATTCACATCTGCTTTTGCATTCATGACAGATGTCAGTTAATTAAAAAAACTGCGGCCATGACAGGAACATCGTCCGAAAAGAATAAATCCAGTTTATTTAAAACAAGAGAATAAATTTAGATATTTGTTTAAATTTTTAATATAGATATTTCTTTTTACCTCCAACTTTCAAATATACTAAACAAATTAACCTGACAGGCAGAAATCTGAAACATCATCGGTTTTAACAAGCATAAATGATTTAAGAGTTTTGAAGTAAGCCCTGGGCAAAACTGATAAATCCCACATAAAGACCCCTTCGGTATAAATTAACGGTAGGAAACAGATCATATATCACGCTCGGGAACAATACATCGCGTTTCATTTGGGGTAGCTTTTGGGAGAATTTTAACTCAACAATCCGATTTAAAATTTTCATGGTCGCTGTTTTTTCGCTTTCATAATACCCGGAATGGCTCGCCGTTATTCGTTTTAAGAGCCTTAAATTTAGATTTGTAAAACAATTTCAAATTACCAATGGTAATTTGAAGTCTTTAAAAAACGTAATATGTATTGTCGTATTTAAGGATTAACTGAAGGTAAGGAAGATTGTATTTATCTGAGAATACATAGTACCTACATATCTATGTATATATGTATATGTACAGTTAGTTGGATGCGAAGAGCTGAAGATCTAGTTCAGTGGCGTGCTATTGGAGAGGCCTATGTCCAGCAGTGGACGGAAATAGGCTGATAATGATTATGATGATGATATATTTATGAAAGCTTAATCGCCACCTGCGTAAAACGTGTAAAGAGGAATTCATTAAACAAATCACTTTAATGACAATCTTTTGACCAAAATAATTCTATACTTAAATATTTGAGCTTTAGCTAAATATATGAATAAATTACCTAAATATTTAATATGAAATAAGAATATAAAAAAGGCTTTTCAGAATGTTATTCGAATAGGAAATCCTGAATAATATACGAATACATAAGCATTATAAAATGTTATATTATTGTTAGGTGCTGTGAAATCGAAGTTTCGTCTGTATAGTTGGTAAGAGTGGGTTCTCACTCGCTCAAGACAAATATTTTAGGTGGAGCTTTTTCTTATTAAATGTCAATCATGCAGGCCAGATAACGTCAACTGTACAAACTCTAAAACAGATAGTCTCGTATCAGGGCTAAGGTTATTATTACTTTGCTGTTCCTCAGTATTGGATTGGGGATCACAAAAGTTTAAATCCTATTAAAAATTGAATGGAAGCGGTGATTTAACCAATATATTCACTGCTATACAGTTGTTCTATAAAGAACAATTATTAATGAAGACGTGTAAAGTATTATGTACTTTACCTGAAATGGATTCATGACATATCTCCCTATCAAATAATCTGATAAATTCCTCTCTAGTATGCTCATGACGTCACAAATATGCATGGCACTAAGAATAAACATGAATCGATAACATACGACGCGACAGAAAACCTTGTGGAGACGGTAAGAGGATCATCAACGATATTTTTATCATACCATTTGCATTGACCTATGAAAGCCATTCGAATATGTTTTATACACTCTTACCGAAATTTATCGTTCGGTCTCTGTGGGAGTTGGTCCTAAAAAAGTTACAACAACCGTTACAACACCGCGAAATATTGGACAGGACATATTTTTTTGCATCTGCTTACAAGATTATAGAGGAAAATGGCGGTGGCGGGGCTATTTTCCCGCCAAAATGGCGGCTATTATCACAAGTGAGGGCTGTTTCCTTGGAAACGAAACGCTACTGCCGCCACTTAATTTAAGTTTTATATTCACTCGTGGCATTTTACATATTTTCTGTGGCCGTTACTTTTTACAAGATTCTTTTATGTCGACGGTTTCGTTTTGATTGTTTTAATTTTATGGTTTCCGAGTACAAGAGGGATATTAAAATCGGATTTATTTTTCAGCGCGAGTCATATTCTTGCGCTCGTCTTAAGCTAATTATCTCTGACCTTGACGCGCTTGCAAATTTCAATCGTACTGTGAAGCTTAGTAATACCGGACCAACTGACGAACGACTGAAAAAAAAGTAAAATAATAAAATATTATCTGTCAGATATTATTCTGGTCCACAGATGAAAATGTTTGATTTGCAATAGAATTTTTTCAGATTTCAGATTCTTTTGCTAAGAATATACAATTTATGTATGTTGTTACAGTGACAATTTATTTAACTTTGCACGCATACACGACTGATTACGATACTGTTTACAATAAAAAATCTACTTAAAATATATTTATAGATGTTTAATTGAAAACGATTACTAATCATTTGTGTGCAATTAATTATAAAGATTTCCTGTAATTAAATATTACTTTTTTAATTAACAAAATATAAATTCGCGCGCTTTGTCTGTCGATACGGCATGAACGCGGCGACGTCTTATACCGACATCGTTGAGATGAAAGAATATTAAAAAACCATTGAATTTCAAGAACAAAAGACTAGAGAAGAAATGAGGAACTCTAAGAAATTGCAGTTTTGGATATTGAAAACGAAACAGAATAGTAAAAACTTGCCGGACCATCTAACAATAACATTCAGTATTTTATGGTTATCATAATAGAACATCTGCTCATTAATAGTCTCATGATTTTCGAAGTACAGTTATTATTTATCAAGAATTTCAAACCTAAACTCTCTTAAAGAGTATCTGATTTGACTCAATGACGTTTTTATGAAATGGCGCGAAAATGCTAATTGTTTTGAGAGAAGGCGGTTTTAATTATAGTGGAGATATGGAGTCTCGCAAGTTAACATTAGGTGCTACGTAACTTTTATGTAATCGAAAATCGAATAGTTGATGAAAGGATGTTTTATTTTAATTTATATGGGAGTATTGTTGTATGATGTATTCATATTAATTAAAAAGTATACTACACTAAGGTGAAATATTTTTATTAAGGTATTATGAGTTACATTTAAGATTTACGGTTACTAAGTTTTTACATAGTAATTGTTTAAATTAATATCTGATACAATCACTAATGAGTCACTGAAAATATTAATAGTTAACAGACGCTTACGTTAGTATCCTAATAATTATAGTCGCGATGACAGACCAACCACAAATATCAGGTGTATCAGCTGATCGCCGTCAGCCATGATGGAATTACTTTGTATTCGCGGCACAAAACGTAATTTCCGAAGAACTAAGCAAAGGAATATAGTATACGAATATTTCCACGCTTGACCCGTTAGGTTTACGGTTTACCATGTAATAGGTGGTGAGCTTATTGCCATACACTGGCCACAACTCCACTCCGAGCTACTACTAATTTCTGCGACAGAACCTAAATTACAGAAATTCAATGGTACCCGGCTCGGGCATCGGATCTAGGTCTTCCCTATCACCAGACGTGCTTGCAGCCACTCGACTAACAAGGCATCTTTAATGTGTAGATATAAATGTTTCAAGTCTGAATTATATATCAAATTGTCCTTAAAATCAGATCCCAATGAAAACGACTACTGAACGCTGTGAGGAAAATCTAAAATGGCATCTCGTAATCGGTACTTTTACCCTAATAAAAATAAAAAAGCTAATGACGTCAAATTCTATCGTCGTTGACGACTGACGTTGCAATATTCTAAAGTGGAAAAGCGAAAATAAGTTGCCTCACAAAACTAATCGGATTTGCGGAAACTGCTTTAATGCTTACTGCGACTTTTTAATACCCTTGTCGGTTTTTTTTCGCTTTGACTACTTATTAAAATTCTGTAAATTTAGCAAGTTTTTGTTGCATTGCTCTTTCCTGGAGTGTAAGGGGTTCGAACCACAATCTCAGGAGCCCAAGCCAACCTCCCCTGCACGTGGTGCACCCTGCTATAACGGACAAGGCTCTAGCGACCAGCTGATTGCGGTATAGCGCAGCCTAAATAGGCACGGCTAAATGCCCTGGCTGCCAAGGGGCAGCAGCGTTGGCAATGCGAAAAGCTGTGCCCTACGATCTCCAACCCGCATGCCCAGGGTGGAGATTACGGGCATAAACCCCCTTTTGGGGAGGCCTATGTCCAGCAGTGGACTGAGATAGGCTGATGATGATGTTACCACATACAACAATGCGATAAATTGTTAAATACTTTGTCTGTACATTGTCAATTTAGTAAGGATATGTAAATCTATGTAGATAATTCCGTGTTTTTGGCAAACAGCCAGCACTGGCTGTGCCAGCACTGGCAGTGCCATCACTGAATTTGTTATATACCTGCACTGTGTGAGTTTATTTTTGAATAACTATTGATTAACCTCACATTTTGTACTTAGTAGTATTATTTAACGAAATTATAAATTAATGTTAAAGTCACTATTATCTTCTATTATATAAAAATGAATGTTTGTATGTATGTTATCGATGAACTCAAAAACTACTATACCGATTATTATGAAAATTGGTATGTATATGTATTTGTAGCAACGCGCGCCGGGTACAGGTAGTAGGTATATATTATGCACGTGACCTTTCAAACTAAAATTATCATTTTTGCATATAATAAAATGATTTTTCCTTGTACTCTTAAAAACATGAAGGAAGGTTTATAAAAGTAACGTGTTTTTATGTTGCTGTTAAAGATTTAAAATTCGAATATGCAAATTGTGAGCAGGTAAATATGTCCCAAAGTAAATATTTAAATTCGCGTAAATCTATCTCGACGTTAAAAATAAGGTGAACATTTACTATTTTTTTCAAGATCTTGAGAGATTGCACAAAATTATATTTTATGGAGCCGAATTTTATTTTAAAATTCTCTCTACATATACGTTATAGTCTTTGAAAATTGTGTCGGGACCGACCAAGAATATATACATATATCTGCCGACTTCGGTCCGGAATTCAGTCGTAAAAAGCGATTAACCACGACGCTGGCTGATTTTTGAATTTGAATTAGAGTCTGTTTTTTTAACAAACGAGTACCGAAAATTTAGACTGCGTTTCTATTGGTCCCCGTAATCAACATAAAGTCCGTTCCACACAAACGCTGTAGTTACGTGTA
>DWDT01002058.1:0-14432 GCA_018245595.1 Microceris scylla | reverse complement strand
TGGTTCGGAGTCTGGATATGTGCCCGGTGTATGGCAATAGGCTCACCACCTATTCCATGGGACTTAACGTAACTTGTGAAACGTGGTAGTGTTCTGCATTCCTCTGCCTACCTCTTCGGGGATTACAGGCGTGAAGTTGCGTATAATGAAAAGTAAAGTATAATCTAACAAGAACATTTTGCAACATGAAAGCTCTGTGCGTTTCATTGAACGAAGGAAGTAGATGCGACCACTGCTTCAACAAGTTTACCCAAGAGCTGCTGACTTTGGAAGTTTAATAACTGCTTGTGGTAACTTCGAACGGTCAAAGTTACAATGTAATACGTAATTTGATAATATTGTAACCGATATATATATATATGTATGTGCCATCATCATCATCAGCCTTTGGATGTCCACTGCTGGACATAGACATTCCCTAATCGCCGCCACTCTACTCCAGTATGCAATATGGAATTTCTATTACCCTCATTTAGAATATTATTATAGCTTTTGTATGTTCCCCATTATAGTAAATATATATAGCATATCCAAGGGACACTATATGCCATATACGCGTACCTACATATACCTATATACTTGACATAGGGTCTGCATAATGATTATAACATTCCATGTTTGGGTATTAGAAATTCCATATTGCTTGTTACGGAAGAAGCTTTTTTTCTTTAACCATTTACAAGGTTTCAAAGTTCTTAACAGTTATAGACATTTTCAGGTTTCATCGCAGCCTATTTAGCTATACGATCTTCGATCATATTGGTTGGTACTGAGAACCATTTTGGGACCATCATTCGAATACATACAATCAATTGTAATTAATATAAGGTAATACAACATTGTAGCGGTAACAGCAAAACTTCGCAAACTCGGCGAAGTGGCATCAACTTGTCAGAGTTGTTCAACTAGCGGTCACATCACTTCCAGCTGACATTTGACTGCGAAGCGCTCTGATTAACAATGACACTAACAGGCTTCTCGAAACAATACTGAGGTTACACCGTAAGCCAATTTATTTGTGTTGTACAAGATAGTCCTTAAAATTTGAGACGTGAGATTACTTCATAAAAGACAAGACTAAATAATCTGTTTATCATTGATGAGGCTGTAGTGAATACAATAGATGAACTTTTATCGGTTTAATTTATTACAGCTTCATTATTGATGATTATTAATTATTTTATGACTGAGGATTATTCAAAATGCGCTCTTGCGGATAGGCCTATCTGCAGCATAGGACTGATGTCAGTTATTGATTATGGTATCAAAATAACACAGTTGTCCATATAGTATTTGCTAAATTGATAAATTAAATTAGTTTTATACTATGTAAATAAAAATATTAATGATAAAATTTAAAAAAACTTTTGGATAAATCATCATCATCATTATCATCGTCAGCCTCTAGATGTACACTGCTGGACATAAAATTTGGCTATTTATATATATTCGATGAGTCAACTGCGTACTATAAAATTTGTTCTTTCTACATTTCACGTGAACGTGAACAAAACAAAATAAATACATAGATAGTGTTCTGTTCTAAATATAAACTAAACTTTACGTAGTGGCGCCCATATAATAACTTCCGTGTGACATCTGCCGCAAGGCCCTCCCGCGACGCGACCGCGGCACGAACGGACTTGTCCTAACTATAAGGGTTTGTACTACGTGATCGCTCATATTGTAATACGAAATCGTGTCTTATACTGATAGTTCGACCATTGATAGAATATTTGGATAGGTAAGTATTTGTATATATAATTTCTATACATTTCTTAGTTTTTAACCTATCCTGTGGATTTTTTTAAATTTGCTTGTAAAAAAAGGACCTACCAGTATTCTGTCCAAGTTTTTAACTTATACGTATGTATATATTATTAAAATTCTGTTTTTGACCTTGAAACTTAAAATATACATACTGTTTATGTGCGTAAAGATACATATTATTTTTCCACAAAATTACGGTTATTAGCATAACTATTAACAGCTAAATTAGCTAGCATAACTATTAACAGCTAAAATATGTGTAAAACTCTTAATATTACAATCATTACGAGCTGTTATTTACATGTCTATCAATAATCTTATTAAATAGATGAGGGTTGTCTGATGTAACAGAATTTAATTATGGATTTTTATTATAGTCCATGAAACGATTAGATCCCTTGTTTAATGTCGTGATACGGTTTTCTTGAAATTGATGTTTATAGCACATGTCAGTGGTTTTTTAACTATAGATCTGTGTATTATAAATCTTATTACGTGTTTTAATAATAATTGCATATTGTTTTCAAATATTATAATATTTAATAATTGTATTTTCAAAAGACATTGATTGAAAGACAAGCGCCACTATTTATCAATGTACATACTATTGGAATACATTTTGTTAGGAATTTAATACTCTAGTCAGTTTTAGCCATTTTAATTATTGTTATTCTTAAAATTTTTAAACGCTCTTCGACAATACAGATGAAAGAACCATTTACCTCGGAAACCGGTTTACAATTAATTTACAAATAAAACAAATTACAAACTTAGGATCAGTTTGGGCTTTACATCTATTTGGGTATGTCCTAGATTTTGTGTGTGTATAGCAGTAATAATTAAAGCTATCTAGTGAGTATAAGTCCTGCAGCGAATTTATTTAAAAACGTTTTTCATGAGTGAATAATAAAACACAAATAAATAAGGGTCATTATGTCCTAAAAAATAGTAGTTAAATCACTCTTTTTCTCGTTCAGGACATTGCAAAAATAAATGTTTTATCCGCCATTTCGTACTCCGTCATCATCATCATCATCAGCCTATCTTAGTCCACTGCTGGACATAGGCCTCTCCAATGACATGCCACTGAGCATGATCTTCAGCTCGTCGCATCCAACCACTGCCAGCCATTTTGCATATATGGTCACTTCGCCTAGCTGGAGGGCGTCCTACACTACGTTATATTATCTTCGTCCAAAATTAAAATGTAGTGAAAGATTTTTTTTATGTATCCTTAATAATATATTACAGGGGAAATAAAACATGATTGATAGAAAAAAATTACACCATTTTTATTCATACAAAAACGCCTTGTCAAAATATTTTATACAACGTCGTACATAAAAGTTTTAAACATACATACATATATGCGAACATGAGAGAGATAGCGAATGGATATCGAAAATGGCGTTAAAAATAAAGAGTCACTAATTTATCACATAAAGCATATAAATAGCGAAGTCATATAATAAAAAATTAATAACACAAATATATGTATGTACCTTACGCATCGAAATGGAAATTTCTATAAATTTGACTTCATAAAAACATACGCTTTTCTAACTGATCGAAAGTTAATGTTACTAGTATAATAACTGGTACAGCAATCCTCACTATAATACTGGTACATACAGGTGACAAGTAGTACATAACCTTTGCATGTCCTTACTCAGTAGCTGTAAATCAATTAATTCACATCCGCTATCTTTGTAACACAACACAATATGTATGATACTACCATCCAATGCAATGAAGTGACATCTTAACATTAAGGCTGCTTCACATGGATGACAATAACCTGTACATGTTTTACAAATTATGAAACTCATTATTAAATTAAAAACGTATAAATTACTTTCATATGGGTGCTCAATCTGGTAGACATTTAAAATAACATCTGGTATTTATTTAATATGTATTATGTTAAATGAATACCGGACGGAGCATCCACATAAATGTAATTTCGTTTTATTAATTTAAATGAATATATGTAGATAACAATATCTATCATAAAAACATTGGTAAAGAGATTCTTGACAAATGACTATAAAGGTTCAACCTGCTTCACAATGGCTATAAGTATATATGTATATGAGTATACTAAAACAAATAAGTATTCTTTTACTCCTTACGTTGTTACAATAAGTTATGTTCGTTACAAAAAAAAAACAAAATTGCCATGAAATCCTAGAAAATATGAATAAATAAAACAAACCATCCAACGTTCCCTAACGTGCTCTGAGTTACTTTAGGCTTTCACTTCACAACTGTACACAGCAAAGCGCGCCAATCGAACTCCCACTCCCAGTAACACAAAGCCCGTTGCAGTGTAAAGCCTTTGAAGTCGTCTCCAGGGGGTTACTTTATAAACAGGCCACCATCAAACACCGAAGTATGTACCCTGTTGTTAGTGAAATGCATGATGATTGATTAAGACACGATTTCAAGCTAGCCGGGTAACGTTACAAACAATATACTATAAATTAGAAGCATACATCTGTAAATATACGTCATGGACTGAAGTAAGCGTAAGGGGTTCCAGCCACCATCTCAGGAACCCAAGCCTACCTCACCTGCACGTGGTACACCTTGCTATAACAGACGAGACTCCAGAGTCTAATACAGAGTCTAGTACAGCGCGGCCTAAATAGGCGCGGCTAAATGCCCTGGCCGCAGACGGGCAGTAGCGTCGGCAGTGCGAAAAGCCGTACCCTGTGATCTCCAACCCCCATGCCCAGCGTGGAGATTAAGGGCATAAGCCCCCTTTTAGGGGAGGCTTATTTCCAGCAGTGGACTAAGATAGGCTGATGATGATGATGACTGAAGTAGCAGCGCATTAATAAAATAGCGATGATAAACATGTAAGATAAGATCAATGATAGCTTAGTAGTTTAGAACGAAACCGAAGTATCAGAGTACTGAAGTTTGAACCCTTGACATGCACCTCTTTACGAAATTAAGATATTGTTATAGGGAAGTGAAACATAATTAGGAAAGCATTACGTCATATATTTCTCAATAATAGGGCGGATAAAGTCTTCCAAAACGTTAATTTTAAGAAGACATCCGTGCGTAATTGTTAAACTCAATTTAAAATACCAGGTATCGTGAGATGTGACAATGTTTTGGAAAGGCTAATGGATTTCTGAGAGCTCATGTCATTAATATGACTTGTCGCAGAAGTAACAAATTAAATTATGATCTAAGCTTGTTATATACCTAAAGGTTATGTAACAGACGAAGCAAAACATATTTGCTAAGTTCATTTTCATCCATGTGAAACAGTGATCTACTTATTTCTAATATTTGGTATATTACAACATTCACAATTTATACGGTGATTATATTCACATTACCTCTTGCGTAATCTTTTAAGTGCTTGTTTAATTTTAATCTAAAAAAAAGTAAGGTTCGGTGTATCTTCAATTTGAATTTTGTCGCCGCTATAGCAATCAATTTTAAATACTACATTAATAATAAGATCTTTATAAAATAATTTTATATTTTGAGTTTTTTACACTACCAGCTAATAACCAAGTCCATTTTAATACGATGATACTCTAATTTATTTACCCCTTCCCAGAGTATTTTTAAAATGTTAACAGCATTTATAAATGGATTTCCTGAAATCGATGATAATGACAGTGAATATAAAAACATAGTAAACAATATTAAAACATTCCATTAAATTTTACGCCAAGAATAAAATATAAACGTATTCACAATATAAAACCTGCATACTGATGTTTTATTTATAAGCCAAAACCTAAAGCTACTGGAACAAACTCTCCATGAATTTTTGCAATTTTCCGCAATACGATCACCGCGGGTTTTACCATCATAAAAGTTTATCCATACAAACATTCTCAAATCGAACGCGACAAAATTCAAATTGTCCATTATTCGGCCACTAGTTTCATTTAAATGGAAAATAGTCTGTATCTCACTTATATTTAATGACTAGATTCGTGGAATTGACTTATAAATACCTAAGTGAAGAAGAACACAAAGCAAACACTCCATAATATTACTAGATCGAACACTGAATCTAAATGCGCATTATTCATTTCGTGAAACCTAAACGTTTTCATTTCATTTTGTATTGGCATGACTGGATCAATTATGTTTACGTAGGGTGGTAGTTCTGTTGTTTTCATTGTTTCAACGGGACAAGGTAAAGTTTCTGGTGGTATTTTTAGAACATTCCTTTTGATTCCTTTCTTTCCGCCTAGAAAGTCATTACTGTCCTCGGCTTTCTTTGTCACATTGTCTTTATCTAGCATTTCAATAGTCATTCCGGAATGAACGATTTCTTGATTATAATCAATCTTGGTATCTTCGGATATTTTGTTATAAGCGGAACTGATGATCGGTGTATCCATTTTGCATGTGACCCCTTCAAGAGAATCCTTAGTGCCTTGACTCTTTGTGTCGTTTCGTAGAAGGTGCATCCATTTCAGTCTGCAGTCGCACACGAAATTGTTTTCTGTAAAGAGAAAATTATTTGTTTCTATAATTATACATTTGTAAAATCAATAAAATTTACCATCAATAAATTTAAGTAGAGGCTTAATAGTTTTGAAATATGAAAATTAATTTCGTATTTAATAGATCTTTTAAACATGTACATCTTGTACAAAAAGCTCTTCTTCCAGGCTGTGTAGCTTCATAGTTTGTTTACGTGTACTTTTAAGTTACAAATCTCCTGAGTAAGTCTACGTGAGTTGTGCCGGTGCAAGTTACCGATGTTCAGTATTGACTCAAGCAGTTAATTTGCAAGTTGTTCCACTTAGCCCAACTTCGTTTCGATTCTAGCACATAAACAGGTAGTTTAGCGAGAGAACACGGTATCGACACTAAACAGTTACCCTACTTTACGTTTTGAACTTCCCTCGTTGCTATTAGATGGAAGCTAAATGAAACTTTATTTCTGTTTCCAAGAACGTCTATCTTCACTAATGGACCTATTTCTGGTGCTATTCGGCAATGTTTCTTTTACTGTGTTTCAAAACAAACATTTGCGTTATGAGTACCAATTCTTATTGTGCATGCAAAATTGTACTACGTACTCGTAAGTATGTGCTTACAAAAGTATATGTGTATCAGTTACCTGACATCCCAGCTAACATGAGAGCTGATAAACATGAATGTATATGTCTATATATTGTGCATACTTATTTAGATAACTTTACATAATAATGTTTGTTCAACATTGAAATTGAACTTCAGATTAGTAGTTTCTCATTAACCAATTGTCCAACAAACCTGTCATCTACGAGATCTTTTTAAACTGTTTAACTGTTTTTAAACCGTTTTGAATTATTTTGTATAAGCTCTCCAGTTCAATAATGTTTTTTTTTATTAAACGAAAAGTTACCAACTAAATTAAGATTAATTATACATAACCATAAGTTAGTGAACTTCAGAACTTAAATTACGGGTACTAACTTCTTTCGTATAGTCTTACGCGCCGTTCGGAGCTAAATTCACCGTTATCCTTTATCACACTCAGAGTGACGAGTGTTCGCAAGTTTCTGAACTTTTCTGTATGCCTCAGTTACCCGGAACGATTTACTGCGGTGTTCTGACAAATTACACCGTTATTCAGATTAGTATCGGCTTTTTGACCACAGATTTCGTACCTTTTTCTCGGTGTGAATTTTAGCTCCTCTATATTTTGAATTTGAAGAAACAAAATAATATATTTGAAATGTTCAATTACAAATTAATTACAAATATTCTCCAAGTTTTCCCCAGTTATAATGAAAGACAGATGCTCTTAATTGAAAAAAATATTGGTATTAATATCAAATTATTAGTATAACTTTTATTTATAATGATTCGAGCTGAAACATTATAAAGACACTCACTTTTAGCGAACATTCTTCGTAAATTGAAAAAAGTGGTGTTTTAACGTATTCAATATCTCTAAAAAAATCTGCTTTTAAGCGAACTTTTAAAGCATTCATCTTGGATTTTTTTATTTTAAAACCACAAAACGTAATTACAGGAGAAGAGAAATTTAAAAGGACACATACTTTATAAACTCAGAACACAATATCTGGTGAAGGAACATCATATTTTTTTTTGGTTGTTACATTTAAAAAGAAACAAAAAATTTATAGTTTCTCATACAGTAGACTAGAAGACAATTGCTTCTGTTGTCAGCACAAAGAACTGCAGTGCTGTTTTGTTGGGACCATTCCGAGCGTAAACTTATTCAAGACTCGCACAAGATAATCGCAACGCTAGTTCTATACTGCTTAAAGCCACCCACCGGGATAATAAATGAACAAACTGCTAAGTATATCAAAGTTGCTCCAAAGTCTCTATTTCTACTCGTTAAACATTCAAAATGTCTTCTGGGTGCACATTAAATGCGAGATGAAATATTAAATATTCATTATTACCTTCGAGTAACAAATTGCTGTTCGGTGGCTTCAAGTTGTCCAGAATGGGTTTGATGTTGTCGAAAGTTAACGCGTGCAGCTCGTTGGAACGCAAGTCTAAGGAGCTGAGACCCCTCACGCCTTCAAACAAACCAGAGGGAAGCGACGCAAGTTTATTATCATCGAGGGATAACTTTCGAAGCTGTGACAACCCATCGAAAGCCCGCTCCGAAATATACTTCAGATCGTTCTTCCCTAACAGCAACTCTTGCAAATTCCATAGCTCAGCGAACGTGAACTCTGTCAAATTGTAAATGTGGTTTCTTCTCAGATCCAATTTCCTCAAGTTGGCCAATCCATCAAATGTACGACGGTTCAAATGGAATATGTTGTTTTTATTCAGGTCCAATTCCAAAAGATTGAACGTGTGTATGAACGCACCATTGCTAATCGTCGTAATGTTATTCTTAGTGAATATTAACTTCTGTAATTTGGGTAAATCGAAGAATGCATCTTTACCTATTTCTACTATCATATTCTCCTCTAAGCTGATCAATGTAATATTAGGTAGATGAGCAAATGCATATTGTTGGAGTGTTTCAATTTGATTTTGGGAGAGCATGACCTCTTTTAAGTTGGTTAAGTTTGCAAAAGCGTAGGTGGTGACTTCAACGATGTTCCCATATTTGATGTTAATGGATCGGAGTCTTTGTAAGTAGTGGAGCGCTTTGCTGGGCACGTAGCCGAGCGCACCGTCAACGCGGACGTTAAATGACAAAGTTTGCAAAGTTGGTTGTGAAGCGAAACTCTGCCAGATGAGATCGTCGCGTGGTATCCCGCCGTTGAATACCCAGCATTCCGCTTTAGTTGCATTCCTTG
Organism: Microceris scylla; assembly: GCA_018245595.1. Taxonomy (NCBI): domain Eukaryota; kingdom Metazoa; phylum Arthropoda; class Insecta; order Lepidoptera; family Hesperiidae; genus Microceris; species Microceris scylla. The sequence goes on along the minus strand of DWDT01002058.1, from coordinate 5,394 downwards.
GCTCTCTAGCGTTTTCGCAGTAGCAATGAACTTTTGAATCTCGGTCAGTAACGTCACAGATGTTTTTTTGGAATCCACCGGATTTTTCTTTCGTTCGCCGTTTGCTGTTGTCTCGTGCTTGGACAGTGGACATTTCGTTCACAAGCGCAAAGGTGATCAGGATGTACATTAGACCCGCGATCCGGCCTCCCATTTTCGATTTATCTGTAACAAAGAAAATTGATTCGATTAATGTTGGCCAATTGTCAACATACCTATAAAACAAGCTGATGCGAGAAGTCTAACATAGTGTTTCAATTGATAAGATTTTATTTATAGTACAATGAAGAGGTTCATAGTCTCCGTTGTTTCAAAGGAATCCGAAGTTGTATGGGATTTGATATTTATGGTGTGTCAGATCCGAAACTTGATCTATAGAAATATACATACATAATAATATGTTTATAAGATTATTTAGTTTGTCATAATTCTTATGTGGGACATAACTTGTACGTATTTTTAATTTCCGGATGTCCTAGAATATTATACTCTTTTAATATAAATTATTTGTATACTAATAATTTTTTTTTTCTTTCTAAATACATAGAATTAGATACGTATTTTTATACCAGTAGATAAAATAATAGTTCCTGTCCACTTAATTATACAAGACGTGATTATAAGTAAACATTAACAGATATGTATGGAATTTCGAATGGAATACCAATTACCGATATGCATTGTACACCAAATAGACGATCATAGCGTAAATTACTGCTCAGAATAATATAATTACTGTAGCTGTAATTATAGTAGTCGTATTGCTCATATATGAAGCGGTTGAGGCCTTGACGCACTTGCATTTCATTGATGTATTAATGATAATAACTGACATGATGACTATTGATATCAAGTTATTAATATTTTAGAGTGAAATAGGCCGATGATGATGATTAATATTTTAGTTTCACGCTACAGTCATATAGCATAAAGAAGTACACTCTAGGAACAAAGACTATCCAGAAGAACATACATATTTCCCCATGTATTTTTAGGACAAAGTTTTGGGATTATCACTAAAAATGTGCTATGAGGGTCAGGGAATACATTCAAAGTCCTGTTGGAAACTAAAGTGCATTCAAGTTCGGACAGAACGCATTAGTGTTTGAGGTTGAAATGTGCCACCAGTGAATATTGAATGTATTTGTGTAATGTACCTTGAAGTATGTACATATGTATAATGTACCTTATGAGATACCTATTCGCTGTAATGGGACTGAATTGAACGAGTGTAAAAAATTATAACTTTGCCAAGTCCTGAACGTTTATATACCTGTAATATTTTCACCAATAATGATTTATTTAGTTGCCAACATCTATTACGCAATTTTAACAAGTTTCTACTCAGTATCAGAGCATTTTAAATTAATATTAAAAATAAAATTAAAATAATATAACGTTACAATTAAACTTAACATAAAACAAAATAGGTATTACAATAAAACATAAAATTATTTTTTTTTTCAACCCATTACAATTCCACTGCTGGAATACGGATCTCCTCTCATATTAAGAGGGTTAAGGCCATAGTCTGCCACGCTGGCCAAGTGCGGGTTGGCAGACTATACTAACATAAACTTATCACAACATTACTGAACAAAATTATGAAAGTTTAATAAAATATAGCTAAATAAAACATTTGAAAAGTAAAATTAAAAGTGTACTGACAATGTGTCATCTAAATATGTTAAATATTAGTAGCTATTGAATTAGTTTCCTTTTTAACACGCTTAATAAGCTATACAAAAATAAATCGATTTGTTTATATTCAGCCAGTGCGTTAGTCTATTTGACCCCCCAATCGAGTCACACAACGAGCTGTGGAAGATAATAAAAGTACTGCAAATTCTCAGTGTTTTAGAGTGAATCGTAAAGCGTTATTCCGAAAATAACTTTTTCACATCTAAGAGGTTATTGACTAGTATGAAAATAAACAATATCCAACATGCCTCTGCGATCCATATGGATTCTAATATTTGATCGTTTTGACAGAATGACATAAGTAGGCACTCGTAGATGAGGTGCCACAAAAATTTTCTTATATTTTTGTACACTTTCGAGTCTCTTAACATAAATATCGTTATAAGGGTTCCACCCAACGTTGGCATGCTCTAAGCTGCTACGCACTAGGGGGGGTGTAGTACCTAGTATGACTTAATAATATGTTTAATGTTTTTGTAAACCCACACACACACACACACACACACACACACCTCAGCCTGTCATTGTCCACTACTGGACATAGGCCTGTCCAATAGCACCCCACTGAGCTCGATCTTCAGCTCTCCGCATCCAACCACTGCCAGCTACTTTGCGTATATCATCACTCCACCTAGCTGGAGGGCGTCCTACGCTACGTTTTATAAACATCTACTTTTATTTCGGCTAACTATCCTAATAGATGTAAAGTTACGCTCCTTTTCCTGACCCATTGTTGAAGTGAAAGGACGTCAAGGGCCGATAGCAACCGCCTGTATTTGCAACTTTTTTCACATAAAATACGATGTTATTGTGTATTAAAACGTCGAAATTCTAAACAGTAAAAATCAAATAGCTGAACATTAAAAGGTCTCGGAAGTTTTCTAAAGCGTGTGACATCGGTAGATACGCACTTGGCCATTATGGCAGACCTTACCCTTTTCATTGTGAGAAGCGACCCGTGTCCAATGGCGCTCAACAGATCAGAGAGCCGTGTGTTTAGATGTCTCAAAATATTATTATTTATAACAGTCGTAGGATAACATTTTTGAAGAAAAAAGCAACCAAAAAGAAATTTGTGCTCAACGAATTTATCTACATATTTAGGTATCTCCATATATCTGTGCCTATACGTGTTTCCACAGGCAGTGTAGTCACAAGAATCATTACAAGATAATTCAAATTTCAGTAAGTTAGTACTGTCACAAAACCATTGTAAGCCTAACTTCAGGCGTATAAATTTTAGTGAAACTACACCCGTTCTTCTATACCACACCGCCGCCTGTCACACCGAAGCGTAATAGACTGAGTCGCAGTTTTTTAATGAAATTCACAGCGCTATTTACATCTTGTATATTTAAGTGTTGAATGTTTTCCACGTTTGTCTTTGAGAACGGGGTTAAGCGGAATAGGAAACAGTTGCACTTCGCATAAAAGTTATGTCACTGTAAAAATGGGTTTCATGCATTATTTACTCGACGCATTTGGTTATAAAATTGTCGTTGTAAATTAAAGTGCATTGCGAATGCATAAAGCTCTCTTTGTGTGTTTTAAGATACGTATATTTTTGGCTTAAAATCGCAGATAAAAGTAATGTATGGACACGAATGTATCATGCGGTGTATTGTAGCGTTTTATGTCCCACTGGTTACGTAATCTTACTTCACAATAAATGGTATTTCGAGCTTTATTAAGTTACAAAATATTGTTTAAACGCCCGTTACAATACTAAGGTTCATTTAATTCTCACTTAATAAAAAATATCTTTACAATGATGAATTTAGGGTACATTTAATCCACTAATTTAATAACGACCTCTTAAATGGGCTAATCGTATAATACATAGCATATCATTGTCATTGATATTTTTGGTAATCCCACCGTTGGCCGTAGTCTGGTAAACTAAACGAATAAGCATTGATAGGTTCTACACTACTTATGTACAGCTCTAATGTATGTAGGTTTCTTCACTATGTTCTTCCCCATCGTTACAGCAAGTGATACGTAGATATATTATAATATTTAAAAAACCGCAAATTTCTTTATTTAATCTGTATATATGTATTTCTTTAGGAAACAAAGTATGTAATATAACATGTATTGAATAAAAAAATTCATATGGCTTCCACTGATACATAAATACATAACACTGTTTTTATTTGTTGTCAACAGATACATTCCCTAGATGAACATGGGGTTAAAAATTAGTTGTTACACAATGGCGTGACGTGTCCCCATAAGCATATGCTCGGAAGAATTCAACAATTCCTCTCAGGAGACCTCAAGTAATAAATCGTTATATCGAGGGACCTTTGGCCTTTTATCAAGATTTGGCGCCGACTAAACGAAGCTTGGATTCTGAAGGCTTTTTATCTTTACTATCAGATCTCTGGGGAGTGTTTAGTGGGGTGAGAGATTTTATATTGTTTTTGAAGTGGTTGGTTTGGGATAAAGGTGCAATGTTATGGTTCTTTTGTATTTTGAGGGTTAAAATACGAGTGAACGTGCTCAGTTTTTCCAAAGAGAATCCTGTGGGAAGTTTGTTAACTTTTTTTGCGTTATTAATAAAATTTAAACTCTGATACGATGGAAAATAAAATTTTTTGTTATTGTTAATTCAGTTTTTGTTGAAGTCATCGTTAACCTTAGAATCTTTAGAAGACTAGTGGATAAGATATAAAAAAGTCGACCTATTTATCATTCCACTGTTGGAATATGGATCTTCTCATATTAAGAGGGTTAAGGTACATAGTCTGCCACGCTGGCCAAGGGGGGTTGGTAGACTTCACGCGCCTTATATATTTTTTTTATAAATTCTAAGATATGCAGGTTTCCTCACGATGTATTCCTTCACTGTTAGCAAATGATATTTAAACTTAAAGCGCACTTTTTATTACGAGGTTCGCGGCATGGATTTAAACACAGGACCCCCGGAGTGAGAAGCTGAATTCTTTACTTATCCTAGTGCTATCACTGCTTATAAGATATACCGGAAGTGTAATACGAATGTTATACGGAGCTAAAATCATGACTTGCCTATTTTGGAGCGTAAGTAAAAATATATCACTTGATTTTTTTACGATTAAAATAAGTTTTTTTTTAAATTTTTTTTATTATTTTATTCGTCATAAGGTATATACATACACACAATGAAAGTCATGTTTTAGTTATACATGTGCTTCATAAGTAAATAATTCATGAAATTTTTGAAGAATTATTTGAAGAATATACACACATACGCAATTCCTTAGCTCTTATGAGAACTTGATTAGCAAGAAAACTACTACGATGAAATAAATGAAAAGCAAAATATATTAGAGGAACTCTATCATTGACATTTTAGCTGCCGTTTGTGTTTTTTATGTCGTATTTCACATAAAATAGTCCAGCGATTCAGCCGCGCAAGCTTAACGAAAACCCAGATTGACGCTTTACAAATTATTATTGAAATGGTAACTGCTAAAAACGCTAACCTATATCGTTGCTAGTTTCATTAAAAATAGTATTACGAAGAATGCTTGTCGTCTTTCGATTACGGAGGTATCAAAAGCATACAGATAGAAATAGTGGTAATGAATTTTTTCTTAGCTAATGAAACGTGAAACTGCACTACACTCCTCTACCTATCCCTTCGGGGATTACAGGCGTTGTTACTTT
>DWDT01002057.1:0-14438 GCA_018245595.1 Microceris scylla | reverse complement strand
TAGGTGGTGAGCCTATTGCCATACATCGGGCACATATCCAGACTCCGAACCACTACTAGAAAATCTAAATTAAAAAATTTTGTAGTGTTCGAATTTTGTAGTGAATCGAACCCGGGACCTCCCGATCGGCAGTCGCACTTGCAACCAACACGACCAACGAGGCACACATTCGGTAACCACAAAAAAGGATCATATTACTAAAGGACCTGTACTGGAAAGAGTTTATCTAAAGGAAAAAAAGAGGTATACTAAGATCTCTTGGGATAGTGGTCTTTGTCTACCCCGTAAGCAGTGTCGTGACTTAAAAGTTTGAGGCCCCTAGAAAACTCGCCGGATAAGGCCCTCCCCTAAAGAAAAGATCCCAAAGAAAAAGCTCAAGATGAAAAGTTTGTAAGAAAAAGAAAGTATTATGAAGAAACGTAAATAGTACAGAATTTGACATTTAATTTTCATTTTATTTCATTAATGTACACAATGAACTTAGTAAATTATTTATAATTAGTTTTGTAAAGATAATAAGCGGAAAACAAATTAGATACTGTTTAATTAACTTTTTTTAATTAAAAATAAAGCTAGCCGGAACTAAGTCTAAACGTCAGCACAATGCTTTTGCCCCTTTCAAGCAGTTTCCGGCTTTGAAACGAGGTTTTTTTTAACACCCACTCGTATTTTGAGAGAGTTCAAGTTGGTTTTAGGCAAGCTGCATGTCTACAATAAAACATCGTTCATATTTTCGCATTGGGCCATTAATGAAAAACGTTATTTAATTCAAATTTTTCATAATAAACTAGTTGTTTCACGGAGTTTAAACTTTAAAGAATTTGCTCTTCGCTGAAAAAGATACTATAACCTTCAATGGTGCAGAAACCTCAGCGTGCGTTTATTTAATATGACCAAAATGGCTACTTTCGCAATAATGAATATCAATAGAGAAAAGAGCAGCAAGCTTATAGAAAGAAAACAGGCTTGTGTCCAAAATCAATTACGACAAATACTACATTTCTGACCTACAAATACTGTTCATACATCAGACTGAACGCATATCCTATTTATAGGAACACGATGAAAATGGAACTTTAATAACTCCAGAGCGCAAACTAAACTCTCGAGCCGCAACACGGAGGCCATAAAATTAGTAATTCGGCCCACTTATCAGAAAATGGGGCACATTTATGCATTCGGGGCGAACTGGTCGAACAATGTTTTCAGTGCATTAGAAATAGCTGCAGCCGCGCCCAGACAAGGTCGCGAACGTCGGTAATTTAGGTGAATAGAGATAACTTGCGAACACCGTGGAAAATTAATTCACTACAACTATGTATGTACTTGACTTCTTCAACTATACGATGTGATTGTTGACATTTCAGTACGCCCTGTCATCTGTCAGTTCAGAAGCTTTTTGCGCTTCAGCAGCAAAAGGTGGTAGTAGGTATGTACACCTGCACCGCATAAATTTCTCCATGATCTTCTTTAAGTGGATAGTCTACTAACTCAGGTGTAGCGGTCGTGGCAGAGTATTTCTTTAAGTCTTTTCGTTCAGAGAGGAAACCAATGGAGATGATAGAACGATATAAAAAATCACAATGATGACCATAAATCCGGGAGCTTTCGATATCCCAATATCACGAGAAGCGCTTGTGTTCTGTGCCAGGTTACCAGGAATATACATACAGAATATCTTACAGAAGTAAGGTTAATGTGTTCAAAGCACTGCCATACATAGTTTGTGATTTAGAAGAAATATTCAAAATAATAAATCTAATATAACGTTATAAATAAAAAGTTGCGGGTCATAAAAGCCACTGTTGTTGTGCTAATTAAAGACTAAGTAAGCATTCGTAACAAAATATATGTTCCTGTTATAGTAACTCAAACTCGTAATAAATGACACCGACAATCATGCAACACCGCCAATTTTAGGCACAAAACAGCAATATTGTCGCGTTGGTAACTATTTATTAGGGTCCAAACACATCTATTATATTCGCAAAGCCGCATTAACTCGATTTATTTGGTCATAATTAAAAATTCGTATTTCAAGAAGCCAAATACAGTTCGGAGCGAGTTCAAAACGTTATCCAAACGGTAATAATTTCACTGAAATACCAGCCAAGTGGGTCAACTGCGGCTAGTGATATACAGCATTATTAGCTCCAATGTAATATGTAAGCTCGTTCGCCAATCGTTTGATAAACAACTTGGCAATATGTAGCCGCCTACCGCTTGAATCATCTCGAATCAAGCAACACAAAGCACTTTCGATTAAAGAGTGGTCATTCAAATCAAAAATGTTTTAAAGTTCTCTGTGAAAAATCGCGCATAACTCAACACATAGACCGAACACGCGTGTCTGTAGGCAATATATTTTTATATTTTACTATACCCCCTCCACCTAACACGAATAGAATTTAAACGGAAAACCCTTAACGATTAGAACTTTTCCCAAACACCCCTAATGGGTTAATGAACAATGTTAACTATTAACTATAATAAACTCCATAAAAATGTCATGTTAAGCTTATAATAAATGTTTTGGAGCGTTCGCAAACCGCCACCCGCTGCCAACGTGCACCACCGCCGCCGACCCTGACATTCATTGATCGCGATCGACCTTGCACTTGAACCAAGAGTGTGCTCCGTTTGCACGAGTGATCATGTGAGACCTGGGTGTCAACTCATTTTTAGACATATTCAATTCCATTATTCTTTAATCTATGGTTGCGTTACAAATAGTACTGGCATATTATAACTAGTGACTAATATGATTACGAGTAAGTAAGTATGTATTTTCTTCTTTCGTATCATTCCAGTGTTGGAATAGAGTGTCCTTTCATATTGAGCGGGTTAAATCCGTAGTCTGGCCAAGTGCAGGTTGGCAGACTTATGTATTCGATGGTATGGAGTATTTATTTAATGTACAAATGTCATTAATATTGCAAGGTACGTAAAGGTAGCTTCTAACAAAAAATTGAATTTTTTCTCAATTTAAAATGTGATATTAAGTATTATCCATATTAATTCGATTACTCATTATCGCTCACATCAACATCTGCATTGCAGCCATAATAATATTAAAAAATTAGTGTGCTACATAAAAATGATATTCCTCCAAGAGTCATAAAGTCTTGCGTAGAATTTGAAGCTCGAATCAATCAGTCGTAATATTTTATATAGGGCACAAGTGACGTCATAGCATACTTGTAAGCCCTATTTGCATATTTTCTATAATAAACTTTCAGTACCATCAATATTCAGTATTAAATACTGAAGTATGGGGGCGCATTATATTAGTTTCCGGTCCCGTGTCATGTACAAACAGACGTTTCAATTTGTGTACTATATTAAGTTATAACAAGTGACATGTAAACTGTTATTAAATTTAATTACAAAAGCGTACCTTTTTAATGCAGCAACCGTATTTTAGTACTCAATTTCAAAAGGGAATTTTTTGTCTCCTCTGACCGTCGACATCATCGAAATAGACCTTATTATGCTGACGTCTAATTATGTGAAGTATACACATAGGTAAAAACTAGAACAGCCAGCCCCTAAGCCTGAATCGGATCCTAAATTCGTTATATTTGAAAAAAAAACATCTTATTCTGGAGCGCTATACGAAACAAATTAAATAATAATACATACTCTTAGTATCTCGCAAAATTATTGATACCCTTGAATTAGACACTTTGAAGTCTGCAAAGACATGATCATACTTACATAATACGTATATTAAACATCCGAACCACGACTTCGAATATTTTATGCATATTTTATACACTGCAATACCATAAAAATGTTGCTCCATGACGTCGTTCATATTATAGATAGACGCTAATATGAACAAACATATCGTACTAAAAGCTGAGACGTTGCTCCTCATTGCGACAGTTACATAACCATCACATCTCGACCGCCGCACGCGATATTTTATCATGTTCTGCTGCAATACTAGACTATTTGTAACTAAACGTAATAACGTAACATCACGCCTGTAATCCCCGAAGGGGTAGGCAGAGGAGTGTAGTACACCCCCACGTATCACCACTTACGTTTATGTCCCACAATGGAATAGGTGGTGAGCCTATCGCCATACACCGGGCACACATCCAGACTCCGAGTCACTACTAGAAATTTGAAAATAGAAAAATCCATTAGTCCCCGATCCGGGATTTGAATAAAAACTATTTGCAACTAAATAATTCAATATCTTGAGACTTATCCACAGACAGCCATCCCATTCCAAACTAGGGTTGACGAGAGCATGTGTTATGGTAATCACACGGCTCATAAACTATTTATTTAGAATTTTCTTTTTACATTAATTCTCAATTGCTAAGCAAATACTCATGTCGTACACATCAAACGAATGTTTGTTCTGTGTGAGAATACTCGTAGAACCTACGACCCTTGGCACAGCAGTCAAGTTCACTAAGCATTGGACGCACGCGCTAATCAAACTCAAATACTTAACCGGCAATTTAATCTGAATGAATTTAATCCTTATAGCTGCTACGTAGCATATAAATTACTTCCAATTCACGAATGTCTTGGGGATGAAAGTCACACCATCACATCGTTTGGTTAATACATTGGGCTTATAATTAAAGTTAATAAAAATATAATAATAATAATCGACCCATTATAATTCCATTGTTGGAATATGGGTCTTCTTTCATATTGAGAGGGTTAAGACCATAGGATAATTAAACTTGCTAGTTGGATATTACTCTGTATCATTAACATCATCATTAGGGTTCAAACGTATTATTACTAATTGTTGTCTTTCCGAAAACATAAGCACTCTTGAAATATTTTTCACATAGCTTCCACTCATCCAAAAGCGGATTCTTAGCGTTGTCTGTTGACTCCGAAGCTCTACACTGATGCTAGATGTTGCAATGTAAGACAGGTCTTGTATAAACATCAATTACGAACTTAACCTAATAAAACAAAATATCCCGGTCACGTTTGTTTATCCGTTCAAGTGCTTCGATCACCAAATTCCCCTGAAAAAATTTGTTATCGTAATAACAGATACGTAGGGTGATTTCCTGAGGAACGAGTAGACATATAGCTTAGATTTTGCGTGAATACATAGACAAATAAAAGATATGGATTGAGACGGAAAGATATGAAAAAATCGTTTGCCTTTCTCAGTTAATATCACGGAGGTACGAGTAATATAACTATTCGGAAGATTCTGATACAGTGTTCAGATAGACCGTTCTCTAGAGAGAGAGAGAATATAGACCGTTTTCTAGAGAGAGAAAATAGACCGTTTTCTAAAGAACATTTAGTTGTAAAAATTATTTAAGAGATTTGTACATTTTTCGATCTGAAAAGACAAATGTGGGTGTAGTTGGAACTATTTACCTAACATAAAAGTTTCCTTGCGTGCGTTATCCAAATAACTGGTGAAACTGTACCTGGACATTAGTATACAGTAAATATCATCACCATCATCAGCCCATCTCAGTCCACTGCTGGCCATAGGCCTCCCCCAATGAACGCCATCACGCCCTGTCCTGCATTGGGCCATTGTCCTGCAGCCTTTCGCAGATCGTCTACATAATAACATCCTGCTTTCAAATTGAGGCTAGAGGGCGTCCTACACTACGTTTGCCGAGCTGCGTACAGTAAATTTAGTGATCTCATAACCATCTAGCCCAAATATCAAACGAAGCAACAGAAACACCCAATTTAAACTAATTAATTCTAGTCAATTTCTAATGTTCATCACATTTTCGACTATTGTTGTTGTTGTTGTTGTTCATTGATCTGTTTTAATCATTACTTTTTTACAACAAAGTATTATTACTGAATATCTACTACCATTTTCTACCAGCCACCCAGTGTACATGCTGAAAGTTATTTCTATTGCAACTGAAAAGAACATACAAGTCTAGCAATTGAAAGGAAGGTGAAACCATCATCCCAACCATGGAGATTCGATCCAGCCGGATCAAAACACCCTGTCTCATTGTTATGCATACTAATTAACTGAACGATTACTTGTCATTGTTGTCGAAAATAAACATTCTTGCGAAAACAGCGCTTGACCCAGATAGCGCGGCTGCGATGAGCGACAAGTGACGGTCTACTAAATATATTCCGCTATTTATACAGCAAAACTTCGCTTTCCCCAGTTCCACACAACCTAATGGACAAGAGCTTAACTCTCCACGCACCGAGTGTGGCTGGAAAGCGGCTAGAATAAATGTTACTATAAATTTTGTATGCTATTCCATTAACACAGACACACACACATCTTCATGCCAAGTCCCTTACGGGGTAGGCAGAGGGCACGGAGTCCCAAATATCCGTATCCTTGCATACCTGCCGTGCTTCTTCCATATTCATCAATCTCTTCATACATTCACAAATACATATTCTGTGATGAAAAACATCTGGACAAGGCTGCGAGGATAGAAAACAGAGGATCGTAAGTTACAGTGCAATCCTTTCGAGACATGGAAAGCAAATAATAATAATAAGATTTTTCTATTTTCTAAATATACAATAGTGGACGACTGTGGTTTATAATTATGATGCTGATGGTAAATATTTATATGGACTGAAGCGAATGGTATCTTAACTTATTATAGACTTACATATATTATGTCGTATTCCAAAAATATTGCAGTCCAAGAAAAGAAAACATGTATACTATTAAAATACTTTTTCATATCCAGGCTCTGTCACTAAGAGTATGATAGGATTCTTTTAATTTGACTTGAGTACTAATTTGACCACTGATGTTATTCTTCGTAGTCAACCTCGATTACATTACCACGGAAAGGCTCAACTTATACGTACATACATAGGTACTTTCCCAAGTTGTATTGATTGTGTACTATTCACGTACAAACCAAATATAAATAAATGATCAATAGACATACGGATAACAGGTCAATTCTTCCGTCAAGAGGTTGTCACGTTGTCTTTAAGACCTTCGGTAATTGTTATCTCTTGATAATAACCAGGTTAGCTTATTTATTGATAAAATATCACTTAGGGCTAATTTGAACGATGACTGTTATGAGCGCTAGTTATGAAATAACTCCAATTATAATTACTATTTTCTAGTTAACGACGATATACGCAAACTAGCTGGGAGTGGATGGATGCAAAGGGCTGAAGATCGAGCTCAGTGGCGTGCTAATGAGCCTGATAATGATGATATTCTAGTATCAATACAGTTAGTACTTAACAGTATCTATCAAACTTCAGATTGGCGTTTTGTCTTCGCAGTGTTTGTTAAATAGTTTAAGGTTGTACATGTATTATGGCCACAATGGGTTTGACATATCCTAACAAGGATAAAATACCGAATAAAAAATATAGATATTAAACAAAAAGTCTATCAAACTCGAGACCTATCACTGACGCTTTACTGCTCCTGATGAGTCTGTCGGATCTAGTACGAAAATAACCTGACAGGCTTTGCTGAAATTTAACTCACCCGATTCATTTAACGCAAATATCGTATGATACACGAGTGAGCGCTAAGGTAATATTCGTTAATATAAGATAATATGTGTGCTTCGGTGTAATAAATAGCCGTACGAAACGGAGGTAATGACGCGCGAGGAGACAGCTGCGGCAAGGAGGCTTCGTAGGAAACCCCAAAATATAGAGCTATCTACACATTGTTAAAAATTTCTATAATAATTTTACAATGGCGCGTTCTATCTTAAAGCAATATAATACTGTAGTATTAATAAGTAAAATTGTTGTCTAAGGTGTGTGAACTCTGCCTAACCGTATTTGGCCAGCGTGCAAATTATGGCCTTCACCCTTTTATTCCGAGAGGAGAACCATGCACAATGGTAGATGTCCAATAGCTTCGGAAAAATAACAAAAAAGGAAATATTCAAAGTCATAATTCGGCACTGTTTTGTCTCTCCTTTATAACTATAAAGATACACAAATAATAATTCTACATACATAAATCCAGACCCAAAACAGATATCCGAAATGATCATTGAGATGTCTATCTCGCCGAGGACCGAACCCAAAACCCTCTGCACGGTTGACCTTTATGTTGATACATGAGCCAAACATTATGTCAATATATTTTATCGTATCAGGATCGGAACACGTACGAAAAACAAAACACCTCAACATTCAAAACCTGTTCGATTTTCAAACGAAATTTAAACCACTTTTAATCTCGAACCGGGTTCTTGCGGTAAAAGAATTGGAAATACCTGTAGGTACGGGTAATGTTCCCGACACTTGTCGAAACCGACACGTGAAAAGTTCCAAAATGAAAATTCGAATTTAATGTTAGACAATTTTAGACGTATGATTAAATGTTTGCTGTTCGAAATTACGAAGGGGAGTGAAGTTTATATTTTCTCGTCTGCACATATTTATACACATTACATAATCTTTTCTTCTTTGCTATGGCAAGTTGTATAGAACTACTGAAAAAGCTATCAGAAAAAAAAACATGTAGCCAGTATCAAATGTTACACTCGACCACGACTACTTTTTTAAGAATTTCAGAATTAAAAAAAGACAATTACTCTGCGGCAATATGTGATTAGTATATTCTTGTTTAACGATATATGTAAGTCACAATCACAAACAGGTCATCAGGGCATCATCGGGGTAAAAAAACATTACGATTAATCAACATTTCGCTTCGCTGACTAGATTTGTTACGTAATTCATTCATGTGATGTCGTGAGTAAACATACAAATTAACGCACAAAATTCCTTAGCACAAAAGTACAAAACGCACAAAATTCCTGAACTTAAATATATCATGTTTTTTGAATTTATTTTAGACGATTCGAAGTACAACTAACATCGTTGGTGAGTTCGTTAACAAGTTTTTTTAGTTTTTCACAAGTAAGTTTCAACGCTTTCAATACAAAAGTTTGAACACTATACAAGCTAAGCGCCAAACGTAATACGACACGAGAAACAACAAACCCATACATATTAAATTCTGTTACATATTTAACCTACAAAACCTTTAAAGACTTAGAAACACCGACATAACGGTAAAACAATATTATGTAACACGATTACATATGTTTCATGCAACATTGAACGCTTAATATTAGCAAAATAATAAAGAATAAGGTCGGTATTTGCATAATTGCGAGCACATACTCCATCGTGCTAAGTTTACGAGCAGAGTCTACCAGTAATTAAAGAAGACCTCGCGGTTATAATTAATAGTTAAGGCTTAATTAGTTCGCTGTAAGTGTTATAATATACATTGTGTGTTTATACTAAGCCTCCGTAATAGGCTCTTCGCGGCCATACTAGTAGTCCCTATTGTCGTGTAGTGCTTAGAACGTTGTAACGGCTACAATTAAGAGAGACAGTATTTTGTGCAACAATACAATAATTTTCTACTGTGACATAATTTCAAACCAAATTAGGAAAGAGGCGAGTACTTCATGTGTTTGAGAAAATACATAATATCTAATAAAATTTAATTTGAAACGCTTTGTGTGCCAACGTATCCATCTTCAATATCGTACCCATGTCACAGGAGGCTATATTGCTGCTTAACAGTGGATATAGGTACAGTAGAACTCTAGACGTCAATCAACACCGTCAATATAGACACAATGTCTTTCATCCATTCGCTGACTGAATAAACTATCCGACAAGCAGTTACTGTTTCTAACAATTGAGCCGACAGTAATGGGTTCGATTTCCAACGAAGACAAACATTTGTTTGATGAGTACAAATACTTACTCTACGTCTGAGTATATAAATATAAGTGTATCTATACACATATATGTATACATATAACTCCGTAATGTATCAGCTGTCTGGTTACCATAATGCTCTGAGTACGTGTGTGAACTGTCCCAAGCTAATATTATTATTACATCCGTACTAAATGTTATAGTTCCGAACACGATACTGTACGCAATTTCGTGTATTATATGATCAAGTACTCACGAGAAACGCTCAACGGTTCCGGATAAAACATAACATGGCATACCTGAAAAAGAAAAACAGTTTTATTACCACGAGGTATCGTAACGTAAAGGTTAAACAAAGTACGTAATAAAAAGTATATACATATTACATAGTAAAAACAAAAATTAATAATGCCTTCCACTCTGCAGTAGTATCTTAGCAAGTGGGAAAAAATCCACTCTACTAACCGTTATGACAATGTAGACAATAGGTACTGTATGGCAGCATGCACCATGCTGCACCATATCCGCGATTGTTTATATGTAACATTAGCTTAAATATAATTGTTGAATATTTGAAACTCTATATCGTATAGTAATCACCTAATCAAAGGGTTGGCACTTGCTGTTGCTTCATTACACATAGATTTCGATATGCCAGTACTACGTTGCTATACTACACTTTATAACAATACTTATATCACGATTATTATTATTATTATTATCAGCTGTCCTTCAAAGCCGGCTAATCATTGGCGACTCTCCGGGTATTGCAAGTGTCCATAGGCGACGGTGACCACTTACCACCAGGTGGCCCGTCTGCCTATTTGCTAGGCTAAATATTTTAAAAAAAATTAGACCTGCGATGAAATCTCTATTTAAAATAAGCTAGACGCAAGAAGGAAATTATTATCAGCGTAAAAAATGAAGGTGTTCTTGTATGAATACGAACCTGAATGTAATAACTGAGCTGGCAGTAACATTTGCAATGTTATGCAGAAAGTTAGCTTAAATGGTATATTACGTTGGTAGCAGTACGTCGTCCCAACTACGAACGAGATTAAAACAGTAATAATTTGCGTTGCGTTTCGTTACGTTACAGCTAACAAAGGAGAGAAGAGCAGAGAAGGAATGTAATAAAGTTGTAAAGTACTAACTTTAATTAAGGACTTAAATAGGTACTAACGCTTTAAAATCCTTTTATATAGACAGACACGGATAGCAGAGCAGATTTTGATTGTAATTAAAAGAGAACTTTAGCACATTTTAATAAAGTCTATTTATACATTTCAATTGTTTCAAGACAGCGCTCTAGCATCTTCTTGCCATAAAAAATTTAAATGTAAAAATAGTAATTTACTGACAAATGGTAACATTATCTTTTAAATACGATCAAAATCTGCTCTATTCTCCGATCGTTTAAAAAAACGACTATTTGAAAGGATCCTTATTTTCACAAATACATAACATATACTGAACGAAGTTTGTCGAATGCGAATTCAAAGGAGATAACGTCAGCGATGGAGACGTACGAATCACGATTAAGGCACACGTAATATCTTACAATAGTGCAAGGGTGTTAGATGTAGTGTTTGCTTGTTATAAATTGCGCAATTTTTTTTTTGTTTTGTACAAAAGCGTCTAAGCCGCGAGTGATAGTTGCGTCATACAATAAATCATATAAGGGCAACATCACACTAGGCATAAACTTCGCCTCTAACTGGTACGAGAGGTTTAGAAAGAAATAATTTATTTGGACACTTGTACAGGTCATCCAACAGTCTGCGATACTTACAAAAATATAAATCCATAAAAAGTACAATTATAAAAAGGCAAAATTAAATATTTACGCAATGCTAACACAGCAATTTCTTTACCAATATATTAATGACGTTTCGCTCGCAGCGTCACCGGTCGATAATAGATTAGCAAGTAACAAAGCAACCATTTCTAGTCCGTTTTACTCGATCATTCATTTAACCACGGTATATATACTAAACTTTCCGTTCGCTACTCAGATTCTGTTAGACGACAATCGGCTGCCGACCGCCCGTCTAGTGTGTGAGGGGCCTAATTTGGCAACTGCCCAGATAGCCCTGTTCCGATGGTTTTAGGTCCGACGTCATATAGCAGTCAGCGATAAAAAAATCTTTATGTTTTACAGCACAATATTTCGGTAAACGTTTTTATATTATTCTCTAAAAATGATAATCACACTATGTGGTGTAAAGATGCCTTTTCTTAGTAAACAGTCAAAACAGAGTATTTCATTTTGTAGCTGAAATAATAAATTATTACAATATCCGTATACAATAAATAAACATATTTTTAAAGGGTATCTTTTTGAGGCGTTTTTTTAAATAAACCGGTTTTTAAGGTATTTTTTAAAATAAACATGTTATTTAGGCGTATTATGGCATATTATGTTAGGCGTGTGTAGTCTGTGCACTTCCGCACTTCGCCACCGTAGCAGACTATGGCCTTAACCCTGTCATTCTGGGAGGATACCCGTGTTCAACAATAGAACGATAAAAGGGTTGGAAAAAATGGGTACAGTACTAAACGCAAACATGTTGACTCAGAACTAGATATTGTCGATGCAACAAGCGCATTCGATGACATTCCCAATCGATATTAAGTCGATCTGTGGGTGCAGTGATAAACAAGGTTCAATATTCATGATGTGGGTGTTGGGTTCTCATTCCATCTAGAAACTTTGTTTGTGTGATAAGAACGACAAAACGAGTAATGTTTGCAGTAATTGTAGTAGGTGGGATGATGATCTGCGAAATACTGCAGGCAGATGCTGGATGCGACAAGCCGAGGACAGGGCGCGATGGCGCTCATTGGGGGAGGCGTATATCCAGCAGTGGACTGAGATAGGCTGATAACGATGACGACGATCTATGTGTTAAAATATTTATGTCTATTACCTGTCTGGTTACCAAAGCACAACTTGTAGTACTAATCTGGTATGAAGAAGTCGTGTGTTGAGTTATTACTATTACTAATTAATAAATTACATATTATTACTAATTTAAAATATCATTGTGTGTCAACATACTACAAACATTTTTTTAGTCGATCGTTGCCTTGTATTATATACCTATGTATATAACGTATAGCCTACGCCGCGACCTCGCTGCTCTGCGGGAGCTCATGCAGAAGGACTGACTTGTACAACTCCGAAACTAGTTAGACCATTACGAGACACATACATGGGTTCAGCCAGTACATATATAATAATAATCACGATAATAAAACTTCTTTACTTTTAATTTAAAAATACTTTTGATTTGAATTTTTTTGCCATTAAACGTTTCGTGAGTATTTATACACATTATTATAAATGTACCAGCTTAACTCACGTGCGTTATTCCGGGATGGCCCGACTAGTTTCGTACCTATACGAGGTATGTCCTCATGAGCTCCCGGCGCTTGCAGCGAGGTCGCGTACTACATTTGCTTAACTATATGTATTGTACGAGTAAAGATTACAGTAAGTAGTAATTATAACCTGACTGTTCAGGTTTGCGGCTATCACTTCGATTACGTGCATATCAAAACCTTGCACGCACTTAGGATTTTCAGTTAAATGCATTTTAATATTCCGTATTTACAGTTTCAAGAGCGAAGGAAAAACTGTGAGAAACGCATACACTTGAGAGATTACCATAACGACCTCTAAGGCACGTGAAATCTACTAATTCGCACTTGACCAGAGTGGCAGCCTGCAGACTTAACCCTTATCATTCTGACAGGAGACCCATGTCAAATAGAAAAAGGATAAATTGCGTTGATAATAATTATTAAAGACTAGAATAAACATATTATTTCAATACAATTTAATAATTTTACCGCAATGTATGTACAGTCCATGAACCGAGGTTGAAGATAATTGAATTTATTCATTTATTTATTCATGTGGTAATCCAACTTTATTGTGTGCAATATTAATGATAATTATAATTACTACAAATGATGATAAAGATAATTGATTATTTGTAGGTATATGTACCGGTTTAACTCACATGTTTTTTCCCGGCAGTCTCCGCCGTCACCTCACTGCAAGCGGCAGGAGCTCATGATGAAGGAGCTCGTACAGGTACGAAACTAGCCGGACCATCCCGAAAAACGGACGTGAGTTAAACCGGTAAATATATAATCATGTGTATAAATACTCACGAAACAGTTAAAAGTAAAATAGTTATAATTACTATTAATACGCTTATGTACCTACAGCGTACACATACTACAGACCTTGAACGTTTTAATTTATTCATCGGATGCTGATTTTCAGCACGATTTCGCTAGACGATGGGACGATACAACGTAGATCAATTTAAAAGTCAAAACAAATTGTAAAACACGTTCGCGAGTGTCGCCGATGCGTGGATTAATGTAGCTCCACGCATACATATCTCCTCCGCGAATGTAATTCAGATTATTATTAGTTTTCCTTTGTAATTATAATTTGTCGCTGTCTAGACGTATGCTCGTAAAAAATTACATTTAAAAACAAATCATAATTGATACAAAATGTTTTGGAGTGTAAAATATAAATATTTAAATGAATTCACTTTGTTATATAGACATCTACGCACGGTTGCATAGCGTAGGACGCCCTCCGGCTAGGTGGAGTGACGATATACGCAAAGTGGCTGGCAGTGGTTGGATGTAAAGAGCTGAACATCGAGCTCAGTGGCGTGCTATTGGAGGGGCCTATGTCCAGCAGTGGACGGGAGTAGGCTGATGATGACGCA
>DWDT01002056.1:0-14439 GCA_018245595.1 Microceris scylla | reverse complement strand
TATTATTAAATGCAACAATTAAAAGTAACAGTTATCTTCTTCTTAATATATAAAAATGAATGCTTGTCTGTATGTTATCGATGAACTCAAAAACTACTTTACCGATTATTATGAAAATTGGTATATACTATATATATGTATTGGTATGTTGGCGTAGCAACGAGCGCCGGGTACAGCTAGTTAAAAATAAAAGGACAATATATTTCAGAAAGTTTAACATACAAAATACTCACGAATAAGAATTTCCACGAATAGAATTTTTGATTGTTGGAACCCGATAGTTTATTTTTACGCGACCAAGTCAGCATAAAAAACTTTCTCGCTGACAGTGACATGTCGATGGTGAGACACTTGGCTCAGCGATGGGCAAAAAATGGCATAGACTGAGGCGTTCGAGTAATGACATCAGCATCCGGATGGTTTGTTTGCGTCATGAAATAATTAAATACTCGAAATGGATGATGAGTGGTCATTAACATTGGATTTCAAATAAGACAACAGCCTTTATCTTATGAATAGAAAAATCAAAGTGCTACAAGACGTACAGAGCATCAATTCACTGAAACATGTCTTGTTTTTTCATAATTTATTGATCACGAATATTCTATTGTGTAACTATTTCATTTAAATTTTTACAGGTCAATTGTAGTGACGGCTAAGTAGTAAGACTTAGTGTATATTTCTGTTCTTTACATAATATATTTGACCTGGTAATGATTTGTATATTGGCTGTTTAATTCCATCAACAATCCAACGCTGTCCAGGTTTTCTTATTCTTTCTTTACATTAACATTCTATTTTATGTCTACATTGACTCTGTTCTGTTTATATTCAATAATCTTGCCATATATTAGTATACATGGAAATTTTACTATTAAATGTTTCGTGAGTATTTATACACATAATTATAAATTTACCATTTTAACTCCGCCGTCCGTCCGTCCGTCTTTTCCCCGCCGCGACCTCGCTGCAAACACCGGGAACTCATGAAGAAGGACCTTATACAGATCCGAAACTAGTCGGACCATCCCGAAAAACGCACGTGAGTTAAGCCGTTACATTTATAATCTTATACATGCATGAAACTCTTCATAATGAACATACCATAATAATGATAACAAAGATAATGTAAGTTTAGTGTTTTGTAAGTGAAGAGAATAGTCACCAGTAGTGCTAGTTAGTGTAGTTAGTAGTATTTATTAGTAGGTAGTAGTAGGTAGTAGTAGTTAGTAGTAGTAGTATTTAGAAGTAGTTAATTGTAGTAGTAATAGTAGTTAGTGTAGTTAGTTAGTTAGTGTACGTAGTTGCTACTGAGACCACTAGTCGGTATTCATTTGTGACGAGATTGCAGGAATCACGATTGTTATCTACTACCATCATCGGATCGATAATTTTAGGTTTTCGCTTTTCAGTACCGACTTTCACAGATGATTGTACGTTCCCACAACACTGTGAAACTTTCCTCTCACCTCTCGTCGGATTTGCTCGCATTCAATAGAACGAACATTGATCGAATAAACAGTGACATTGTCGTTGTACACTTGTGGTGCCACAATCCGATATTTAGGTTACATCCAAACTGACTCCATTGTGCGAAGTGAAATGTTCTTACTTATTTTTTTGTCAAGCCACGAGCCTATAGCGATTTGGGTGCGAAGGGCAATCGTAAATTGAAATTTATTATAATAATAATTTTATTTCGAATAACCAAGACCTATATTTGTTGGTATTACAAGACTTTTTTTTTCAACCCATTTTTGTTCCAAGAAATTTTTTCTAAGATGATAGCAAGTGATATTTAAACTTAAAACGCACTTTTTGTAAAGAGGTGCGCGCAGTGGGTTTGAACCCGGCACCCCCGGAGTGAGGGGCTGAATTCTTAACCACTAGGCTATCACTACTTAAAAAGATTGAAACACGTTTATTCTTGTCTTACTCGCCCTCTACAGCCATCCAAATTCTCGTTGACTACATGTTTGACCTTTGTTTTATTCCAATTTTTGTTCTTATCACAAGTGCACAATGCATGACGAACTATGGTACATAATTTACTCTCAATATTTCTGTCATTGATGTTACCTTCGGATTTTTATATGTAGATAGACACATTTCTTTTTATTTCTAATGTAAGTATCAAAGTAAGCGTCAAAATGGATCTTAATGGTTATACACAAATCTATGTTTCTTTTATAACGTTAAAATTAAACTGTTTTTTTTTTATTATTTTAGTCATATTTCCTCGTTTCTCGCTCCTCTTTGATAGTAGAACAGTTTGGTTAAGCTCGCCAGTGAAAGTATAACCATTAAACAATGCTAACAAGGACTTACGTAAAAAGGTGTAGGTATGGAATTAACATAAAGAAATTATTTAAGAACATTCCACTTTTTAATTGTTAAACACAAAAGAAGGTACTATAAACCAATGACATATTTTGGATCTCAGAATTTTGGAAAATAATTGGCAGTAACCCTTTCACTCCTTATTACGAAGTAGTGATCTTTCTTCTAACCGAAAGACATCTGAAAGTGAACTGAAACATGCTTCGCCAGCAGCAATTGGCTTAAAATATGAAAGTATTTTGTAGGGTAATATTTTTGTCGTCATTTTGTTTGCGTAGTACATTTGCTTTGCGGGTTTCTTGTCCCCACTGCGACCAGGAGCATATCAAATTGCTCCTGTCACTATTGCTGGAGATACAGGTCAGTGGCCATACCGTCTGTCGCAAGTTATTAACGTTCGCAACCGAGGTAACCACAAGGCGTATAAAATGAATGACTTCATGCTTGTATAAAACGCGAATGTTAAATAGTACTGTCAGGCGGAGTCAGAATGTGAAGTTGAGGTGCCAAGTTGATTTATGCGTATTGTACAGTATGCATTTCCACATTAGATGAATGTCACGTTTCCATTCGCTGATGAATGAATGCGGTTAGTGCTGGTGATTCAATCTTGGCCTTCCTATAGGACGTTATTGGTTTTCATGTTGTCATTCAATAAAACAAATGTAATTGAAGTCTTTGTTTAATGTAGCAATGACTTGGTGGGTCGGTTTATTCTCCATTAGAGGATGTATGAAGTGATAATAAGTACATATTATTGAAATAATGTAATTAAAAAAGGTGTATAATGAAGATACCTGACGTACTCCGCAAGGGACGTCGTGTGGCGATAGTATATTCTATTCCAGAAGCATCAGAAATTCTTAAGATTAAATACTACTAGATGCAACCGTGAAGGAAAACATCATGAACCTTGCACTTCGTAATGATCTCTCGCTTGGAGGATGACAGCTCGTACTTGTCCTCACTTTAATTGAGCCAATAACGATGAAGTGCTCGTGATGGTGGTGAAGTAACAAACAGGAATTATTCTTGTACATTAATAATATGTTATCCTATGACATTTGAAGAGATGTCACCGAGTCCATGTACTAAGAAGTTACAATTCCTGAGCAGCCATGCGAAATCTTTTATGTTGCAGAATATGGCGCTTCAACCTTGTCAAAATATGATAAGTAGCTTGGATACAAATAAAAGGTGTGTTTCGCAGTAACAATCATCAAACCTTCTGTCGTTCTTAAGGCAGTCTCTTTTGCGATGTAATGTTGGGATATTTTTTTTGTGACTCTTAACAGAACTTCCCGTGTAATATTACAAACATTTTTGAATCTAACTACGTTACATTACAATTCACTTCACAGAAGACCTCGTCCCACTTGCCTAAGGCCACGCGTCACGGCACTCTGCAGTCTTTTGATCAGTTTAATTGTTTTGCAATGAAAATAAACACAAATGGACGTAGGTACTTATCATTTTTAAGTAGTATTCTATTGACACATTTTTATTTGACGAAATTTAATTTGATATTAAGACGGCGGTACAGTCGGATATATAAATCGATCATAATTATTGATATAAAGACTAAAGTTTATACCAGACAGTCTCTTATTAAATTACGAGTATGTACAAAAATATCGATACAAGTGTACTATGAACTAATTGAAAAATGTAGGTGCATACCTGCCACGATTGTAATGACACGTGTATGTAATTATATACGTAATTCTCTTTGACGATATAATATTTTGTTTCACACCACGAGTGGGATTAGGCAGCACTTCAATAGAAGCGTGAAGTACTGATGTTACATTTAAACGCTGCAATGGACTAAAAACACTGGTTCGTGCAAAATTATCTATATATCTAGAATTGTCTAAATTACACCCGTCTCGCCGTAGTAATTTTGTGCGATAAAAAGCAACGGGAAATATTAATATTTTATATATTACTTATATTGTTACTGGTTATGTATAGTTATGTCCGATTTTGTTTGATATATGAAATGTAACATAAGTTATTCGTAAATAAGTTCCATATTATAATTTGTTGAGCATTTTACCGTTATGGAGTTCCAATGAAAATTTTATTTAATATAACCAATATCTGTTAATAACTTTAAACACGATAAACTGACCTTGAAGTAATGGTAACTTCCAACAATAATACAAGACCAGTTCTAATTACCAATTCGGACTTGACAGTTGATAAACTTGTACATATGTAATATATTAATAAATTAACGTAAATTTACTCATGTAATCCCCGAAGAGGTAGACAGAGGAATGCAGAACACTCCCGCGTTTCACCGGTTACGTTTATCTCCACTATGGAATAGGTGGTGAACCTATTGCCATGTATCGGGCACATATCCGGACTCCGAACCATTACTAGAAAATTTAAATTAGAAAATTTTGTAGTGTTCGACCCGGGAATCGAACCCGGGAGCTCCCGATCGGCAGTTGCACTTGCAACCAACACGAACAACGAGGCAGTCAATTATTAAGCAGTAAATTATTAGGTTTTAATTGATTCATTACGTAATCATTCCATCATTACATTTCAATTAATTATTAGTTTTTTATTAAATTATGAGGTATTCATTTTAATTATTAGGTTTAGTTGTTCAAGCACCTCCACTGTATACTATATTTACTGTTGATCAGCAATATGGATATATAGGTTTTGCTTGATTTTGTCTTTGCTGGTGTCTGTGCTGATGTTTGAAAGTATGAGAAGCATTGAAACATTAGTGTGACGACAGAAACTTGAGGCGTCAGAATTTAAAAATCATGGATGCAAATATTATATTTTTAATTTTAATTTATGAAGATTTAATTGTATAGATCATGCAGTGAATATTTAAGATTAATCTCACCAACATCGATACATATGTCAGATATGACTTGGGTATGTGATAGCTCTCTGAGTTTGAATAATAGTTTGCATATTATGGTATTTCAACTTATGTTATAAAAACTACTGACGAGTATGCGAGGTTAGTACCAATTTACTAGCTCCTCCGGCAGCTGTTCCAGCTGTTGCAAACGCTCTGTCCGTACCTACCTAATAATCATACTGCGTCTTATACTAACGCTAAAATATGTTATTGTGTAATTATTTCAATAAAAGCCATGCTTTGTGCCATATAAAGGTTATAACAGAGTGTTATGATTTGTTGCGATTAAAACAAGTTATACCATGACAACAGGATCACCCCCAATTCCATATTGGGACGTGAACGTAACTGGTGAAACGTGCGAGTGTTCTCTCTACCTCTAACTACCTCTTCGAGGATTACAGACGTAATGTTACGGTTTGTAACAGGCTATGTTCTTCGTATTCTTATCGAAAATTAATTTTTTCAATGTATTAGATGTTCTTATGGCGTATGTGTGGAGTGAAATTCAAATACAAAAAGTGCAAGCGTTGCACACTTAATGAACAAAAATTGCACACCTACTATAGGTCATACCGTACGGTGCCGAGACGTGGTCCTTTACTGTGGGCCTCATAAACAAGCTCAAAGTCGCTCAACGAGCTATGGAGAGAGTTATGCTCGGAGTTTCTCTACGTGACAAAATCCGAAATAGCGAAATCCGTAGACGAACCAAGGTCACCGACATAGCTCTCAAAATTAGTAAGTTGAAGTGGCAATGGGCAGGCCACATCGCTCGAGTGACCGATAACCGATGGGGAAGAAAGGTCATCGCGTGGCGACCACGTCTCGGTAAAAGGAGCGTAGGTCGCCCTTCTACCAGATGGTCTGACGATCTGAAGAAGACAGCGGGAAGCTGCTGGATTCGGAAGGCCCAGGACCGGAAGGAGTAGCGTCGATTAGGGGAGGCCTATGTCCAGCAGTGGACATCAAAGGGCTGACGATGATGATGATGACATAGAAGTCAATGTAGGTATACACTTTTATGGCGCCTTAGTTGATTTTCATAGCAATATGTCAAAAAGATTAAGTTAACTGTATACTCTATCAAGGTAATGTTATATTACCAAAATATATTTAAAAGTTTTCCTTATTTAGACCGTAAGTACCTAATTGTTAACACAAAACAAAAAGATTTGAAATAAAGAATATTCCAGCTAAATTATGGCCAATTTTTTGCTCGTTAAGCACTACATTCTTAATGTTATTTATCTGCTAGAAATAAACTATAAGTACCTACATTATCACTTTGTTTCGGAGAGTAAAGCCAACTCTACATTTTAAGCAATTTAGTGAACTAAAATGTTGCGTTCTGCTGTTGAATGTGCTACACTAAATTTTCTATAAAGCTACTACTATGCGAAGATGTATTGAATGTGGAAAATAAAAATTTAAAACACTTTGGAAGAATTATAGCGCTTGTATCATCATCATCATCAGCCTGTCTCAGCCCACTGCTGGACATAGGCCTCTCCAAAAGGGGGTTTATGCCCGCAATCTCCACGCTGGGCATGCGGGTTGGAGATCAGCTTGTATGTAGATATTAAATTCATCATTAATTTATCTCACTGACACTTTATTATTAAATGACACACATATTTTTTATTTAAATTATCTTTGCATCTACCTTGTCAGGAAGTTAATAATTGTCGAAGTTAAAGCAAACATTGGATTATTGTAATTGTTAATAGAAAATATTCCCGTGACAATGAAATGTAATTAAAATATTAAATTCGATCGTTTACTTTAATAAATAAAATGTACTTTAGATTGTAATTAATATTAAAGCTCTTTAAATTATTTCATTAAAATTATATGTGAATGTTAAAAATAAAAAAAAAATCATGAATTAATTAACATTATTTCCGTAATACTTATTTCTAGTGACAAGCTTTTATTGTATTTCCGTTGTTTTCCGATTTGATCAGTCAATAGTATATATACCCTGTTGCCATTATGAGGAAGTTATCGACGTCGCAATTTGTGACTGAACAAATTAGCAATAAAGCCTGTTTGAGCTTGAATTAAGATTGAAAGAACGACGTAATAACTTAGTTGCTTATATTCTTTTTAGGTGTATTATTAAACGCTTATAGTTTAGAGCTAACATAAGTATACATTTTTTAAATGGATTAATATTGTATATTTCATTCATTCATTCATTATCAGCCTCCCGTTCACTGCTGGACATAGGCCTCTCCAATGGTACGACACTGAGGTCGATCTTCAGGTCTTCGCATCCAACCACTGCTTGCCATTTTGCGTATATTGTCACCATCCCTAGCTGGGCTGTATCATCATACGCACTTTATATTGTATATAAAATGTATGAACCGTTATCTCACTTGTCGTGTGGTTGCAAGTGCGGTTGCTGATGCAGCGGTTCTGTGTTCGATCCCCGTATTATAATAAGCATATGTATAATTAGGTTTTTCTCAATTGATATTCCTAACACTAGATAGGAGTCTGAATGTGTTGCCGGTCTACGGCAATAAGCTTACCCTTTTTGTCTTAATGGGATGTATATAACTGCTAAAAAGTGAGGTAGGCAACGTGAAAAGTAGGTGTGAATTAAAACTTATAAATAAAACGATAAAATAATTATTCTTCTTATTACATCCTGCTTCTCTGCAACTATGCCTGAGGGCAACAGAGATTTTGTGAGACTGGAGCATGCTTGTCTGACTTAACAAGCCAGGCGGGTTGCATCTTAACTTAGCATAATGTTGAAGTAGCAAGGAACTCTGCCAAAAACCCCCCGTGTGGACCCGATGTACGTAACTCAATTTTTCACGGTTCTCGGCATCATGCCTTTGTTCTCCATTAAACAAATTACTACTCTACACTATTACACTCAGCCATACTTTATTAATGTAACAATGTATGTATCTCAACATACACGATTACAACAGAATTGCTTAAGTACGAAAAGCGGAAGTATTTCATGGTTCAAACACGATATGAGCAACCCGTAAAGTTATGTTAATAATATGTTATAAAATTATGTAATTTATTATTATAGTTTATTATATACTTTATGTTGAGGCAGTTTTACTTAACACACGTTGTAAATTGAGTTCCTGTGTGAGATTGTTGGCATGTGGCTTACATGTGAATGTATTTCATAGCCCTCCGTCCGAGGTTCCACTTCATTAACACATTCGTGAACGTTTTTCTAGCGCACAGCAGTTCATACTCTGCTGTGTTATATGGCAAAAGGCATGCTCGCGAGAAAGAGTTTCAGAATATTAAGGAATATTAGTTATAATGTAACCTGTTATCATTTAAAAGGTACAAAACGTTAAATGCTTCAAGTAAATCATACTGGTCTTAGTTTAATAAGGTATTTAAATCTAATACTGTGATTTATCTGTGATTACGTTTAAGATCTATACGACCTTCTCTTTAAATATCAACCATAGGATTTCTCCTTCTCCTGACAGCGAAATTATATTGCCTTAAATAATACGCCTAAACATGCCTAAAATAATTTTACTCAAAATACTAAGTCTCACTTACCGCAACAGTAAATGCAGTTTCTTAATGGATAATGTCATATAGGTATACTTCAGCCTGTTATTTTGACGAGAATTTTACCTTTACATAAAATAATCTGCTTGATTTGATTGCCTCGTTGGTCGGGTGGTTGCAAGCACGACTGCTGATCGGGAGGTCTTGGGTTCAAATCCCGGGTTGGGTACTATTCGGCTTTTCTAATTTAGAATTTCTAGTAGTAGACTCGGAGTCTGGATTTGTGTCCGGTGTATGGCTAACCTATTCCATGGTACGTAAACGTAACTGGTGAAATGTGAGAGTCTACTATAATCATCTGCCTATCTCTTCGGGGATCACAGGCGTGAAGTGACGCATTTAAGAGTTTTTGAATAGCAATATCAATGCGAAGAACGATTGCTACTGATATACGACATATGATAACGGTTGCTGCGAATATAACTTCAGGAGTTCATCGAAGTTAAGATAAATTATATTTCGTGGCTTAGTAATAAAGTATTTACATATTCTCTATAAGTCAATGACATGTTTCTTTGTATCCGCGATAGAAATTAATTAATATTTTATCAAAAGAATGGAAACAAGTTTTGTGAAGTATCTGAATAACTTAAGTTTTTACTCTACTTAATTGATACTAATTAATTATTCATGTAAATACATTAAAAATAATTACTACCGTTTCAAACGTAATTGAATACATTGATTATCACTTGCTATCAGTTGCTAACGGTCAGTTTATCTTCAGAAGCTTTGGACATTTTCTTCATGAGGTTACAAGTTGATTATTAAAGCGTGACTCTAAAAATATATACTCTACCAATATGAAGAATATATACGTACATATAGATTTATGTTTTAGTATGTGTAATAGGTAATTATTAAAACAATTTATTTTTAAGTCAGTTTTTATTTATTTCATTTCGTATTACTTTGAACGCCTGCCCCAAAGTTTTATCTTCACCAACAAGAGTTGACTGGTAGAGAAAGCCAGTAGGCGCTAAGTGCAACGATTGTGCAAAACAAATTGTAAATAGATAAAGGTACGTTAAAGTGTAGTAGGTTCACACAATTACGAATAGAGAATCAGAAGAATTTTCAGACAGCACAAAATATATCACAACATTTGTAAAAAGAAAAATTATTTTCTTAAGAAAATATCACTTAATATTTTCATTAAAACACTGGTAATATATACACCTATGATATAATTTTAGTTCATGCGAAACACCTGGGTTTTTAAAGGCCTAAGTTTAGACGTTCATTATGGCTAAGTGGTAGAGTTCGTGAGCGTTGGTGAGCGCAAGGCCGGTTCCACTGCAAAACATTATTACTGTGTAATCATTCAATTGCGGCAATTTTGAAAACATTTAATAGTTACACGAAAATGTAAAAGGCATCTGCATTGTTTAACGCAAGTTTAATATGAATATATTTACAATATATAAGCTGCTTATTACCATTGTTACCTTGAAGTATGCAAAACGCTTATATGAAATTTTTTTGTATCGTAGAAAAATTTTTAATTGTAAATTTTTGTTTCCTATATAGGTACTCTATATGATTTACGTTAAACGCTTACTTTGAAATTTGATTTTTTGACAAAAGAGAAACAAAACAGATCACGAACTTATAAGGTATTAAAAACTTGGCACATTAAAATGGTAATAAGTAATTGTACTTTTTATTTATTTGACTCTACCTCTGTATGTGATTACTTCATTAAATAATTTCTTGAACCGTAAACCCTTTGAGTTGTACGACCTACTAAATGCGACCCTAATGGATATGTAGTGTCGACCACAACAAAGTTAAAACGTTAAGTAAAGCATTAAGTACACACTTATTTGAATATTTAAATTTTAATAAATTACATCAAAACGCGCCTACCACAATAACTCACCAGTTCTAGTTTAGTACGCCGCTAAACACCGCAGGCCGGGGCGCAACGAATGGGAAAAGTGATCTTCGAGCTTTGATTAACAGCACGTTAGACAGAGACAAATAGAATTTTCCAGTTGCGTTTTCCACCGAGTGTTCTATGTCGTCAAACGTTCTCGACTCGAGCGGCTAGTTTGTTTTTTCGCTCACTTCGTTCAGTATCGGCCGCGCTATCGAGGCGTGCGTTCTATGCCATTCCGCTTGTAAACAGTGGAAGACGATAAAGTACACAGCAAATATACCGAATTGTCAACATCAGAGCCTGTGTTTAAATCCTAAACTAAGCAAACACCCGCTTAAATAGCGCAAAAACATTCTCTTCTCCTCCCCTTTGTTCCCTGTTGTTTTGTTTTTCGTTTTATTTTTGTTTTCGTTTCCTCATTTTAGCCGGGAAAACGCCGGTTGGTTACAAGATTTCGTGTGAATACATACGCAGTAACGTTCAGTGCACTCTGTTGTTTTGTGACGGTTTGAGAACTTGCCGATATAGAGACAGAGTTTTGTGTTTTTTGTTTTTTGTTTTGTTCAATATTTTTCCCGAAGCCGGCAGCTGATTTGCGGCTGTCAAACGGCACGTGTTGTATCGATCGCCGGCTGATTTAAGGTGAGAGCTCATCAATTAAGAACCGACCATAATCACATTCTGTTATGTTCCATTTTTAACTGCCACATGTTTGTTACGTATTATGCATTAACAGTTGTTATTACCTTTATAAATTATTTATAAATTCCAAACAGCATGTAAATAATTTTCATTTTTAACAACTGCGTTTTACATTCAATTATTATTGCATTACGTGTTTAATTGTTTATAGAGCTAAGGATAAATGAGTCGGTCATTTTGACAGGAAAACAGTGATAATTATGGTGTTGGACTTCCGGAGCGATAAACAGCTGTGGCTGTTTAGCATTTAGTTTCGCGGGAGAATGCACGCATGACGTAATGTTTTCTTGTGGTCGTTGGCGTGGTTGCCACGCGCTCTGGTTACTCCGAACACGTATCATGTACTTATTGTACACCAAATGTACTCCATGTGCATATGATCGCCTGGTATGCTTTTATAATTAATACGGTTACGTCAGTCACTATAACATGTACTGTAATACTTCTCCGAAATGTAGGTATAATGCACTTATTGTTCGGCCTTTATTTTAATACTTTCTACCTGTTGGTAGAGTTCAACATATTTATGTTCATATAACAAATAAAAAAGCTACCTAAAAATATGCGAAATTGTCACATACTAATAGGTGTGTTATGCAAATTTTAAAAGTAGATTAAAATGAAGTATTATGCATTGTTTTATAAAAATTATGATAATACGGTCGTTGTAGGTAGATAGGTAGAGGTTTTTGTATAATTAAGGAAGTAAATAGTAAATTAAATTCAGAAATCCGTTTGTTAATTAGGATTTTTTTTAAATTTTGTTTAAGTTGACAACATCTTGTTATTAATCGGAATTTTTCGTTTTGTAATAAATTAGTTTCATTATTAAGCTTTACATAAAGAAAATTCTTTAACATATTTGGTACATATATTTTATCTGCCTCACTACAACTTTACTACAGTCATTTCATTGAATTATAATTGAATGTACCAATGAACAGAAAAAGTATATACCTACTTGTCTTAGATTGGTAAAAGTTTGAGAGAGAAAGAAAGGTTACCAATTGGAACTCTACTTAATACCTAATTTGTGTAAGCATCTATGTAAGCTGGTTTTACTGTAAAAGCTTGTAAGTTAATAAGCTGTTTCTTTGTAATCAGATTACAGAGGAATGTGCAATTACAAGACAAAAGTAATAAAAAATTACGATATTTTGTCTGTTAAAATAAATGAAAAACCTGTTTTCATCACGGTTAAGCATGTCCATAGGTGAGAATATTCTGGAATTGGGGTAGATTTTAAATATTTATCAAGCAGCAGATCTCTTTGCTTCTGTGCTGACCACGATACGAGGATGTGACGTAAATGTATGAATGATACATATGTATATATGAATGAATAGCGTGATAAATGTTAAAGAAGAACTGCAGGTGTGTAAACATAGAGTTTGGGCTCTTCATTCTTTTTGTTTGACCTGTAAAGGATCTAGCGTGACGTTATAAAATAAACCATATGACGCGCTGTATTTAATATAAAAGTAATATACTTATATAATACATCAATTAAAATGATAACTTGTAAATTATATAGAGTTAGTAACATAATAAGAAATGGTTAATATTAGAGCGTGGAATATTTACTTACCATACATATTTGTAGTATTTGGTAACAATTGCACATATAATACGTAATTTAATGTAATACATATAAATTATTCATATTTGACACTCGGTACTCTCTGGGTGCCCGTAAGAGATATAACGTGATTTTATAATAATAGCTCATAAAATATTATGTGGTCCTTACCAAAGGTTAATATTTTGGAAAGCACCCTAACTCTCCTATTTAAGGTTTATAGAATTGGTTAATATGTATGTTTCTGTGAATATAGATTGAGTGGTTGGTAAAATAGGTTATATTTATAGAGTTATACAGATTCAATTATCTTGGACTGTAGTTATCTTTAAAATCGATTGATATGTATATTGTACTCATCTGTTTCGGGGTGGAAAAAGAATACATCAGCCAACCCCAACGAACCGACTAAACTCTGCGCTGACAGATCGGAGTATAGTCCAGTCTGACTAGGCACGCCTAAAGGCACTGGCCGTCTACGCGCAACAGCGTAATCTGTGCGAGAAACTGTGCTCTGTTATCTTGGCATGCTCAGGGTAGAGATTATGGGTTGAAACCCCTCTTGGGGGACCTGTGGGAAACTTATGGTCAAACGGGTTTTGTAGGGAGGGAGAAGGTACTATTTTCGTTTAATTATAATTTTTAATCAATTAAAATTTATGTTGATTTATTAAATTTTTTTTCCAATGAGGTTCAAACAATTAGAAAAGTAAATTATTAGTTATCTTAATTGAAGCATGTTTGTATATAAAAGAAATATATTTTCTATTTTAACGCATTTAAAACATTAGCTAACGTTGTGTTGAAAATATATATTTTATAATTATCTTCCGGCTTACATTTCTTGGTACTTCGCGCCCTCGTTCCATTCGTCGGTTTTAGGACTTAAATCTCGTCTGAGGGAGTACAATGGTAAATATAAGATATTAGACTACCAGGACGGGTTAATGAAATGTGTTTCAGGTTGCATTAATAATACGGAGTTTATAAGGATCTAGAACATTAAAATTTGAATCTACACAGGTATAATGAAGAGAACGCCTGTCTAAGCGTGTCATGGTGTGTAAGATAAAATATTAGGTAGAGCACTCTACCTTGCAATATTGAACATTATTAAATTCATCTCTCTCTTTTTCTAACTCTACCAAGCAATTTTGAGCATTATTAAAAGTTTTCTGTGGTAGTGACGTGTTGTTATACAGTCAAGGATTCAAATTCTACTGGAATTCGGTAGATGAAACATACGGACCCTGCAATTGCATCCTGGGCCTCTCGAGTAGCAGCCACGTTTGCTACCATTTGACAAACGAAGCAGTCAATAAATATCCTTATTGAAAACATAATAAAATAATATAAATTTTTTTGTTAATCGACCCATTTATCATTCCTCTGTTGGAATTTGACTTGTTGGAATATGAGTTTCCTTTCACATTGAGAGGATTAAGGCCATAGTCTACCACGCTGGCTAAG
>DWDT01002055.1:0-14442 GCA_018245595.1 Microceris scylla | reverse complement strand
CCTTAAACCTCTCAATATGAGAGGAGACCCGTATTCCAGCAGTGGAATTGTAATGGGTTGAAAAAAAAAATGGTACAACAAAATGGACGGTTGTAAAATGAATTGTACCAATTGTACCAGTACCAATACAATACATATAGTTTGGTATCAGCTGTCAATCATGATTACATTAATCTTCTCGTGTAAGGCACGACTTTTGCAATAAACACTAAATTATACATACATATTTTAGTTATGTGAATCGATATTTCTAGAACATATTACAAAACGATACCAATTTTTTGGTATTATAGTGTGTGAAAATAAAGTGTAATTTGACAAATATTAAATATAGTGTTTTTTATTGTAGATAAAAATTTTCAATGTAATAAAATCTGAAATTAATAATTTAACAAAATAAGATCGAACTTAGACGACTGGATGATAATCGGTGCTCATCACTCAAATATTTGTCCTAGGTGAGAACCGAACCCCCAACATTAACGAGACTTACTAACCACTAAACAAACAGCCGACTCGGAATATAGAGTGATATTTGGAATTTATTTCTCACGAACCTAACCCGGATGTCGAACTGTTAAAGGTGTCTACATTTGTTTCAGTACGTCCTTGCGTTTTAAAAATATTCTTATATTTCGTATAATTTTCGAGAAGAAATATGTTAATAAATTGCCCAGTTCCCACGACAACAGGAAAATAATAATGGAAGTCGACGAAATTAAATGGCAATTTCAATACCAGTGGTGCCAACATTATTACATATTTCGATATTTTTTTTTGTTTCGGAATGTTGGTTGAGTGGTTGCAAGCGTGACTGCTTACCAACAGTTCCTGGGTTCAATCTCCAGGTCGGGTAAATTATTATTGGGTTTTTCAAATATTAAATCCCCAATAGTGGCTCGGAGTCTGAATCCGTGCCTGGTGTATGGCAATAGGCTCACTCCGTGTTGTGTGGTAGGATGTATGACGTAACTGGTGAATCGTGGACATGTAGGTACTACACTCTTCTGCCTACCCTTTCGGGAAATACAGCCGTTATGTTGTGTTTATTTATTTTTAAAATTAAGGAAACTTCATTCATCATGATAAGCTATTTGATTCATATTGACATAAGGAAGTATTGCTGTGTTTTTTAAACTGAAGAGAGTACCAGTCGAGCAGTTACAAATGACCGCTGACGTCCATACACATCTGCTGTGTACTCCGTTCTGGGCTTTCAAAGTAGGACTGTTACTTTGAGTATGGCGAGTCAGTACATTGCATAGCTATAATATCTATTATACATAATAATTTGCCACTATACTTTGCCTCAGAACAATTTCACAACCTTTATAGTATAACATTATATCCAAAACTTTTATTACAAAAGAGCATTGCCATTGTAATAAGAACAAGTTTAACAATTTTGTATAACAGTTTAAATATTATTTTATTCATAAAACTCTTGCTCTTGTCTATGGTAATGTCGAACATGTTAGCGTTCGATGAAACTGTTCTACACATTGAGTTTGAATCTAAATGCTTTCTGAAATGAGCTAGAACTACAGGAATAGTAAAACTACTACGTTTATAAAGTTTTTAATAACAAATTAATGTGTTACATTCATTTCCATACCTAACAACGAACTGTAACGTTACGCCTGTACTCGCCGAAGAGTTAGGC
Organism: Microceris scylla; assembly: GCA_018245595.1. Classification (NCBI taxonomy): domain Eukaryota; kingdom Metazoa; phylum Arthropoda; class Insecta; order Lepidoptera; family Hesperiidae; genus Microceris; species Microceris scylla. Next base: position 12,779 of record DWDT01002055.1, on the reverse strand, counting down.
AGAAGAGTAATGTACACTCCCACGTTTCACTAGTTGTGTCCCACTAATACCATAGGTGGTAAGCCTACTGTCATACACCTGACATAGATAAAAAACGCCGAAATCCGACCTAGGGATCGAACCCAGGACATCTCGATTAGCATTCGCACTTGCAACCACTCGACCAATGAGACAGTAATTCGTTAAACATTACAGTAACCTTGGTCATGTAACTCATTCATATTAAACTTGCCGCTACTGTAATTGGCTGGTATCGAACTATCTAGAAACTTCGCGTATCTCTCTCTATACAGTAGCCATAAACAATAATCGCCCACGGCTGTCTATTACGGTTGTAAAAAATGTTATGGTGCCTATTCGATTTTAATTAATTTTTCAATATGAATCGTCATAAAACGCGGCGTTAATTGTATATATTGCTAATAATTAATATGAAATTACTTTTCTTAGTTGTTAATCTAAAACAAATACATCATTAATTTTGGGTTTTCTTCATGGAAGGCAAATATATAATTTATAATGAGTTTTATTGGGAAATAACGCTCGTGAATTAATATTTCTTTGTGAATTTATATATTTTATTGAGAGACCTATTATGTTCGGTATTTCTCTGCGCTACGGAATCTACGCGACTGTGTTATGGCACCAGATTTTTGTGTTTAAATAATAACGTTATACATAATTATTGTACATTAATGTGTTACGGCAATGTTTTAATCGTGGTTCCAAACTAGGCATGCCTTATAGGAGGTCCCAGTAATATATACTTTTATGTATGTATGTACTCGTATGTATATAAACAAAATTCACGCCCAACGTGACCGGGAGCGGCCAGGTGGGAGTTATTATAACTCACTCGAATAGCCTTTAATCAAACTCCGAGTCCCAGACGTTAAGCAAACGTAATAGACGGTAATTATATTCGAAATTAATATCAAATTGGTGTTGGAAATTCAAGATATTAAAATAAGCTACAATATTTAAATTCCTTTTCTCCGGATGTTTTCAACAATTAGGTTTATTATTATAATTTTTTGAAATATATTATTTAGAGAATTTTTTGTAGTGATAATATTACTAATTTTCATACATAATATATCAAGAATAATATTCCTAATTTTGCTACGTATGGTGTTGTGAATTACTTTTAGAAAATGTTTATTATTAATTTTAGGTGTCTCTGTCTGGGTTGAAGCGGAGAAAAAATGTCTCCCGATCCCATGTCAGGATAACACGGTATCCTAAGAGGCGCCTAAGCCCGGTGCTGGCAGACCGGGATATGGCGTGGTTTACCTAGTCACGGCTACAAGGCACACGGGTGCATGTCGCATGTCTCCTACGGGCAGCAGCGTAGGAACCGTTATCTGCGGTTCCCTACAAGCATGTAAATCAAGCGTAGGGATTATGATAAAAACCCCTCACAGTAGGCTCAGTAGTCTACTTAGTCTGATGATGAATGGATTTCAATTATTAAAGTGGCCGTATGATATACATATAGTTTTTTGTATAATAAAGCTTAATAAGTTCATTGCGATTTGATTTACTTATAATATGACATTACTAATGTATTGTGTCTATACGTTATATAAGGCGTGTGAAGTTTGCCGGTATGTTAGGGTTGACGATAATGATGATAATCAAAGTTACAGTCAAATTACGTTCCAAAATATTTGTCAAAAATACTGTATAATATAGTGTTTCAGAAAATAACAAAGGAAGTCGCTTCTATACGTTCTTAATTCGCAATGTTATAGATTCACTGCCAGACGAGGTAGACACGGCGCCAGGACGCCACGCCACTGCGTTTGCATCCAAATGTGTATTTACTGACACCCCGCACTAAGTTAGTGTATTCTTTATCTAAATGAAGGTCGTTTGAATACAGAAAAATGTCGAATTTTCCGAATAGACAATAAAATTGAATTCCGACTTGAATTTTTCAGTCGGAACTACCGACTTTTAAGTTTTACGAATAACCTTATTTCATCTTATATTGAATAGAATATTTTGCATGAAAATATGCGAGGTTTGCATTTTTAGTGGTCCAGTAGAATGTAGATTATGAGTACCAGTCACATTCTTCATATAAGATTATATTCTTAAAATGAGCTACCAATCAGTATGCACTGTATTAATTACATTTGATTACACAATACATATTATATAAGGATAGAAGAAAAACATGCGACATTCCAAAAAAATAATATTAACATAGATGCAAGATTGTAAAATAAAAGGCAAGTCAAAACCATGAAATTTGTTCATCACCGATTGAAAGGAACCGATCTTCGCCAACACTGTTCGTAGCCAATAAAGTGATACTTTATGAACCCTAAAGTATTTGCTACTCAAACCCATTCCCATCGAGTCCCATGGCAGCGATCGCGGTAGTAAAATTGTCGGGAAAAACGGAAAGCTTTAATGTCACCGCAGCGGAAGAAACCGGTACTTGTGCAAATATTTATCGACGATTGGAACAAATAAGTAAGCCGTAAAACAATGATATCGATGTTGCCGATTCATTTATGGCACTTCTGTTATCTATTGCGGAACTTTAACCATTTTCCTTCAACCTCTTTCCAGTCGATTCTGATTTTATATTTCAATTGCTCCCATACAATTGTATGAAATATATATAATATCTTTACATCATTAATATTTAATTTTTTTAATTGTTTCATATCTCGCGTTATGTCAATAATTAAGCAATATATAAAAAGACTGTCTTTTTTGAAATATTTTAATGCACTTAATGCTGTTCAACAATTGACAATATAAGCGTTTTTATTTCATAAGGCGTGACATGTGTTTGATATGACTATGAGTACAGACATATACGCACATACAAACAAAACTGTCAACAACTGTCGAGATGCGAATTAACAATAGAGTAACACTAATTAACAAAACCGCATTGATTTTGTAATTATAAGACTTATTATAACGATCTTAATTACTTCCAATATATCAGATCGAACGATTTAAAAATTTTAAATTATTTAAAAACTAATAATGTTATAAAGGTGTTAATACAAAGGGTATAAGTAAAAATTTCAATATTTTCTGTGCCTATTTCTTGTCATAACAGAAACCTAATTAAGAAGATGTAAGGAGAACAATGTCTATATAAATAAGTATATAATAAATTGTATATATGTATTTAGTTTATCAGATGTCTAGTTACCATAATACATGCACTCTTTCAATCTACTGTAGGATGAGATAGCCGTGTGTAGAAACGTTCCAATAGCATTAATGTTACTATTACAGCACAATACAATATTTCAATACAAACATGGTAGAAGGAAAGCAGGCAAAGTGAGGCCTCGTAACCCGCTTATACATAGCGTTCGTCCATCTCTCGCAGCAGGCTCGAAACGAGGGCGCCGGATCGATAGCAGACTGTCAGACAAAACACGCGGCCGGTGTGACTCATGGCGCAACGGGAGCAGGTCTCCGCCACGCTCTGCACTTTGCTTTTAATTACATCAACAATTATATCAGTAAGCAAGGCGTTTTTAAACTTAATATAATTATGTAATATATAGAGAAAACTAAATTATGTAGAACAAAACACGTCACAATTTTTGTAATCGTCAAGAGTGTAAAATACGCAATCTCTATTTTATTTTCTTTCACTGGTGAAACGTGGAAGTGCATTACCCTTCTCTGCCTATCCCTTGGGGGTTTCACGTGTGTTGATATGTATGTTTTTTTTAATTACAAATATAACTAAATGTTATTAATAATATGGTCTCCGTCTTACGTGTAGAAAGAATGATGAATGTGGACGAAGTACGTTACATCTGTACAGATATTGGTGATAAGACCACCCATTGCTACCTGCTTTGTTATTATGTTTTGTTGTTTTTAATTGATGTGGTGTGCAATAAAGTATTATCACTCAGCACACTTTGTCTATTTCGTAAAGAACTTGTTATGTCGCTATAATAATAATAATATTATATGAATCAATCAGAAGGAAGTCCAAAATTTTAAGCGATTGAGAAGAAAAATCCAACAGTACCTATATTGCAACGCAGTGTTCTTGTATAGTTTACTTACAATTGTAGCAGATACGGTCTTTTTGTGGCTGTATTTTATAGGCATGTGATTTCATTTAAATTACTTCTAAAATATTCTAATAACATATTCAGACACAGATACATCATAACTAGGTGCTAAGTTTCAAAACACTCTTATGTTTGTCCCTGTGAGTATTACATGGTAATTAATTGTAATTAATGCGTTTATAAATTTAATTTCATAATTAGAAATTTCTCGCGTCTGTTAAAAATAATATGGCATTAAAAAGTCTGGTATAAAAATTGTTGCCCAGCCCACTGCAGCGTCGTACAATGACGTGTAATTATTTAATGGCGCTCCTAGGCGCTTTTTATTTATAATTTCATAGGGAAACACCGTTAAAAACAAGCTGGAGAATGAAATTACAAGTTGCGTTCAGGCTTTTTATTTCGGGTATTCGAAAAGTGAATTCCGCTTAGAGCACTAACTTATACTGAGCATATTATGTATGTAATGAGCTATCAAACTTTACGGTTCAAATCCTGTAATATGGTTAATCAATGGCCAATAAAATTACAAACATAACATTCTGCGTGGTAATCGAATGTTAAACCCCGGGCTTCGCGGTCAGTCAGTGTATCCCAATAAAATACACCTAAAATAGGAAGACTGTAATTAGTATGACAGTATCATACTCCTCCGCCTACCCCTTCGTGGAAATACAGGCATGATGTTGTGATCAATTTAACAATATTTATTTATATACTTATGAAATGATTTATTGCAATAAAGAGGAACGAATACGAATACTCGTTTTATTCCAAAAAATAAATTTGCATATACTCAATACATATTGTAACAGTATATGGTTATAACGTTACATTTCACATTTCGATTGTGGGTACTGTTCATGTTAGAGAATATCGCAGAAAACTAAAGGAATCTGAAGACGAGAGACACAAATAGATGAAAGCTCTTTAGAAACTTTCGAGATGTCTTCGCTATTTCGATATCCTTCCCAACTGCCGTCTGACACGGAATGGTCGAGATTTCTGTGCACATGTATGTATAGACTATTTGTTTAAATGGAAAAATATCTATTTTCAGTTTAAAATATTTAACTTTAAATATAGTATATGGTATATGCTTTATTGTTATTATAGCGTCACCAGATCTTTTATGGGGTAGACAGAGACACTCGATTGCAAAATGTTTCTAGTCTTACAGACTTGACAGGATTCATTATTTACTTCACACAAACCCTTCTTTAGAAGACTTTTGACTCATCAGCCAGTATCTGACCAATTTGCTTAGCGTCTACGTTCATAAACATTTGCACAGCATTTATATCTGTTTTGTCATTCTTTTCTCTACCATTCTTTCCACATGTCCAAATCATCAGAGCAAGCCAGAGCAAGCTAACTTATTTGAATATTATTCAGCGTTCATTAGTACATGAGTATATTTATAGATATCAGAGACATTACTGTGTTAAAGATGGTTGAAGGAGGTTCTCATTTGTTTTTGTTTAAATTATATGATTACATTACACGTTGTTTACGATACATCGCCGCGCTTCTACGTATCTTATTACACTTTCTAATTGAGTAATTTACTGCGAACGTAAAATGTATACGTAAAAGATAAACGCATGCAATTAAAGAAATCAAGCCGACTACGCTCGTTTGAAATACCAATTAACGTTAGCCGAGCCAATTGCGAGTGAACTTCCAATGAAAACACCGTAATTGAGAATATAAATGTTGACCTTATCCTTTTATTTTCCACCAAGAAGGACTCGTGTTCCTCTACAGTTAATATATCTCCAGGATTCCATGCTTTTCCTGTGAAATAACTTAAAAATGTTAACAATTCATGTTTTGTGGTCTTTGGCAGATCAAATGTGACAAACACTGTTACTATTATCTTCATCATTGACTCTTTGCTTTCTTCTTTGTCTCCTCACCGTTTAAGAAAGATTAAGGCGGCCAAATGTATTTGCCAGACTTCTACTTGTCCCGGCTGAAAAAATCTATGAAAGGGGTTTTAAAGATAGACTGACTTTATCGTTCTGAGTGATGGTATGTGTTCAAGAACGGAAGGATATAAGAATTGGAGTTGACGGCGAGCATTATGATAAAGACAATGATGGTGATTATGGTGGTGATGATGAAGATGTTCTTTATAAGAATATTTCTTCGTCTCTCTTTTACGTCGTAAGGCGCAGATAAATGAATAAAGCTATTATTATTTTACAGAAAGTCTAATTATGATTTCTGGAAAAAGGTTTTATTCAATAATTAATTTCGATTAATATTTGGAGGCTTTGTACTAATTTTTAATAAAAAAATCTCAGTGTTTACTAATTAGGGAACCCTTAAAGGGAATACCTCAATTAATAAGGAAAATCTGTTTATAACCTTTTTGCTGCCACCGGCAATGTCTTGTTTTATAAAAGCCTCTACAAAATGTTTTCATGTAACAGCTTCAGTTTCTTGCTTAATAATCTCTCAGGCTTATAACGAAATGTTAAATTCTATGTATTACAAGATTTGTGTTTTGGTACACAGTTTAATCACACAGACTGACTCCTAGGACTTACGTATATCTTGTAAAACGTCAATAAACAGTTTATGAAATAGCCCAATTAGATAATTGCAAATTATAGCCAATAAAAGAACATTCACAAATGATATTGTTATTGTTATATTAATATATTTTATAATATGTATGTATAATGATTGGAGCCTATGAATGGAAATATTTTTTTCTTTCTTTTGTTTATGGTAATTATGTGTATGTATCATGTAAAAGTTAGAAAAATTAGCTTTCATATAGTACAGATAAGCGATAGATATGTCAAATTTACAAAACAAAAACAAAACACAGTCAGTATTATCCAAATTTAATGAGACAAGAACGAATTCAAACAGTTTGCGTATGATACTAAACCAATGTTACATCATGTCCGATACAGCGCGAGCGATATAAATCCCGGCTTTCCTTCCGACTGCACTGAACGCTTTGTTTACACATGCACCTCAGGGCTCCCTCCATCTGGTGATTGCTTTTCACCAACTCTATTTACGTTACACATATAAATTTATCCCCGCCGACAACAGCACAACATTACCCTAATTGAATTTGTGTTATTCCTACTCTGTTGGAAAATTGGCTGCGTGTGCATTCCTATCGAGCGTGAGAAAGTGCATGAGCTGTTTCAGCAAAGCGACCGGCGTGTGTTTACACCCCGCTTCTTATATATAATTTGTATGCAAATGACTTCAGCGATTGGTCGTGTTATTCGAACATGGTTCTCTTACAAAGAGCCCCACCGTTTGTGAACTAATGTGCGGTTGCGTGCTGAGGTCGAGTGAGGAAGGTGTAATTTGCGGAATCTCTTGTTCTATAGATTTATATTATTACACACATAAAGCTTGTGATCTTTAAAGAGCTTCAGAGCAGTGGTGCAATATGGGGTCTTGATTAAGCTATTTAAATGTGACATTATCTCTGTGTCACCACGAATAGCTAGGCAGAAAAGTGTGGTACACGTTTCACCACTTATGATATACATAGGTATGAATGGGCCATCATGGAATAGGTCGTGAGCCGATTGCCATATCCTGGGCTAAACTACTTACTTCGAGCTACTACTAGCAATTTCTACCTTTACCTAAGTTAAACCACGATCATAAACCATACAGGTCTCGAATACACCAATACAACAATGTTTACGTAGATCGAATATGAAGTTTGATTATTACGGAAATATACTATAAATATGAAGATTTACTATGAATTACATAATTTTCATAGGGTTCAAAGATACTTTGCATTTTATGTCTGTTTTATGGTCGTTTTACTTTGTAGCGTTTAAATGAGAAAACGCAATGGTCGGAGCACGGAGAATGAATTACTCGAAAATTATCGTTATAAATAAACAGTACTTTATAAATATTTACGTTATCAATATATGTATGTACATGTATTAAGTGAAGATTCATTTGAGGCATCATAAAATTAAAATCAGAAATAAATTAATTCTTTACGTTGGTCAATTAAGAGGGAAAATGATCAACTAAATACGTAAATTGAAACGTTGTTTTTTTCTAGTATGGTAACACCAAAGTTTTAGTGTTAACTATTTTAGCTGACAAGGGAATGGGTTTCAGCTGTCAGTGTGACGCAATAGATACTCGTATTTCTAATATAAAAATATTGTTTTAAATATAAATGCCCTTGTGAATTAAGTTGTGACACTTCATGTGTTATACGTCTACATGTATACATATATTTCAAACGGAGTAAATCTTAAAAGTTTAAATGTAGTTGCTGGCGACACAAATCAGTGCCGCGATAGATTTGTTTAAAGGAACCCTAGATAAAATGTTGCAGATTTTTTAATTTCTTTTAATATTTTGCAGATTTGTTATTTTGGGAAGTCAATGCATGAATTTAAACATAATAAAATATATCAGATAGCTCAATAATTTACGTTTATTTGTATCAAGATATATATGATTGACATTCATTTATTTTTATTATAAATGACAGGCTAGCCTTTGGTCGCGTTCTCGCCTGATAGAAACCGCAGATAGGTTTTAAGATGAAAAACACTTGTCTAGGCAAAGCCAGATATTATCACTGAATATATTATTATAATTTATTAACGGACATATTATTAACACATGATTGTGTAATACATTTTATTAACATATATTTTGTGTGAATATTACCTCTGATTGAATTATTCAAAATAATTACATAATTAATATAAGGCTTTATGTGTGTATTATATTTTCTTTTATTTATTTATCTATTAATAATTTATGCACATGCACACGTCGAAGACATTGAAATACATACATATGAAGGCATCTAGCAAGAGGCAGGAACAAAGGTACTGTATATTTTTCTAAGAAATATGTACTTAGCAGATCTGAAACTGGAAATTATTTATCTCATAGTAAATTGTGGTGTACATTTGTACAAATTTGAATGTAAATGTCAAATACAGAAAAAAAAATAAAAATTTATAAATACATTTTCCCGGTATATTTACATTTATATAATAACATGTGACCAGACCTGTGCCATAAAGCGCGCGTACTGCCATGCCGTAAGACACGGTTAGTTGAGGCAGGCGGTGGCGTATATTGCGCTGATAAGCCGAGGAGAGGTGACCTACCCGTGACCTTTGACCCGCAGCCTGTGACCTACTTCAGCCCAATCGATATCCACCTTGAGGCCGTGGATTCGCACTATTGTTTTTTTTTGCAACCAGACGGTTTTATTTTTATCGCCAAAGCCTTAGGTGCTTTATTTTTATAACCGACGAATTTTTTGTCCAATCGACGTACTAAAACAAAATGATTGATGATTACAGCTTTTTGTGAAGTATTATACATATGTACATGTATATAAACAGCTCATTGTAACATGATTAAACATAACAAAATATTTTATACGTATTTATGATTACGTCTCTTTCATTTTATAATTCTTTTAAAGAACCAACGTTGTAACTAAATCATTGAAGACGGATAAATGTGCAAGAAGCACCTCAAATCTGTGAGGACAGATACATTGTCACTAAGTTTTTTTCTGCGTACCCTGTGACGACATAATTTTAAAACTATTACACATTGTGTTCAACATGTGTATGTATATGAAAGTTATCCAGCAAGGTAGTGTCACTGTGGATATTACAAAGGAAACCACAATTTAATCAAAATTCATACACGACCGTGCCGCGTACGTGCAACCGCAGCGATATTGTGCACACATTTGAGCGACACATGTATATACACACACAAATACTATATTTATTGTGTATTATTATTACCTCTTTATACCACGTGTTGTACAGGGTAAGCAAGAAGAAATCTTCGAATCCAGCCTGCATATATGGAGAGAGATGAAATTGTAAGCGCGTAAGGTCTGTATTGATACATACATACATATGTACATATGTGGCATTCAAAGCGTATTAGTTAACCCGTACGGGACTCCGCGTGATGGTACGATTACACCGGTGTAATGGGATCATTCAATTATTGGGATCATTTAATTATTTATTGATTCTTTATTATTATTTTTCTTTGTTCATTTAGAGGTAGGTAATAAAAAACGGTCTTAATGCTTAATGACAACCTCTACCAGTCAACTCAGGGTGTCGACGAGAATATGTAGTAGGATCTACAAAGCCATTGGGAATGTTAATCGTTGTAGTTCATAGCACTAATAAGTTTCAATGATTTGCTGTACTTATTGGTGCTAATGGCGCATTCAATTATTGTCATTTTAACCGACATTTGTATATACTTTGAAATTGACACAACCCACATGTTTTAATTGTATGTAAGCAAATATGTATACCGAATTGAATATAGGTCAGCAAAACTGTCGGTCCGTGTGTGAAATAATATACATGCCTACTTGATAATAATATGTTGCGACATGACAATGAAATGCACGTTTAGTACCTACTTATTAAAACTTATTTACTTTTCTCCCCTTTTCAAGTTTTTTTAGTGTTTCAAGCCATAGCTCTCTCGTAGTAAATAGAAAGTACAAAAGAACTTTGTCTGACATGGAGTTATACAATATTATATCAGTGCAAAAAGAACCATTTCAAAGCCGATTGGGGATTCTTCTATTTGAGTTGACAACACACCCAAAGCATACATCTACATATTAGGACACCACATGCTCATTTTAGTAAAGAGATTATTAAGGAAGTTTTAAATACAAACAATATTAAAATCAATTTCCAAATCGATGTACAAATCCAAAATCGAAATATCCTAATCAACTAGTCTGTCATATCTGTGCTCAGATTTTTTAATACGAAGTTTAATTATAACATATATAATTTTTTTTTTCTTAATCAGTCCATCGTAACCGTCTTAAAGTCAGTTATCAGTTCATATCAGCGGGTACCTTAAAATTTAAAGTGTTGACCTGAAATTGTATCTCGGATCAGTTGTGCATTTAATGCATAAGTTGCATGTGCGATGCGATAACTTGCTGTTGGCACGAACAAAGAAAATGTTTAATTGCATTTTTAACGACATCAAAATATAAATATTCAAAGAAAAACTTCATGTAATTCTAAATAAGTTTGTTAGCATCAACATTAACTGTCTTTTATTGACATAAATATGTATATTATACACTTTATAAATATTGAACTCTAATGTCATCACGCCAGGTTCCATACAGGGTAGGCACAGAGCGCCAAGATGAAAATATCTCTATTCTTATACATCGTATATAATAATCGTAAGATGAAAATATCTCTATTCTTATACATTGTAATTATGTATGAGAATAATGCAATAATAAGAATATGCTTGGGATCATGTAGCGAATCATTAATTTTCTCAATTGTCCAAGATACGCCAATAAGGGCTCCCACGGTTCGTATCACGAACTGTAGCAAGCCGTCGGTTTGTGGGAAATGGGTCGCCTAATGCGCCGTGGCTAGACGTGGTCTGATGGCGAAGCCGCGGTAGATCGATGGTTTCTGATAGTGAGTGGACGGTAACTATTAGAAACCTCTGTCCTAGTGTGGCCCGTCGCGTTGGTCAGAGGTAAGAGAACCAGAGTTGTGAACCGGGAGTTGTGGATTCGATTCCGACAAAACACAAATACTTGTGTGATCAACACAAGTGCTTGTTATGTATGGGTGTTAAGAGAATGTGTCTATATTTTTGTATATTCCATGTAGTTATGTAGGATATCATCTGTCCAGTTACCATAACACCCGCTCTGCCGACTTTGGGATCAGTAGAGAATGATGTTCCAAGATATATTTTATTATATTGTTGAAACTTCTCATTTTAAGCGGAGATCTTTTCTTTCTCATGCTAAAGCACCACTAAAGCGTCCTACTCTACTAATTATTGTCAACATTTTCCTTATTATATTTCAATTTCAACGGGGTAGACGGTAGACTCACGCTGAAACAAAGTGTTCCTAGCGTATATTTCAGAGATATTAACGAAAATTCGACCGAGGTCAGATTATTATAATTATTATAAATTTTTTCTTACATGTTACTTGTATAAATTTAATTCGAATTTATTAATGAAGTTTTCTAATGAAAACGCGTGTTTTATATACATCATTTATCATTAATGAATTGGTAAAAACGTAAAACGTAACAACACTCCTGTAATTCCTGAATGAGTAGGCAGAGAATTGTAATACAATTCCACGTTTCACCAATTACATGTAAGTCCCATGGATTAGGTGGTGAGCCTATTGCCATACACCGGGCACGGATCCAGACTCCGAGTCACCACTAGAAATTCAAAATTAGAAAAGTACCTAATATTACCCGACCCAGGATTTGAATACACCCTCAGGACAGGATCTACCGATCAGCAATCGCGCTTGCAACTACTCGACCAACGAGGCAGTTTAATGGATTAATGAATTACTGGTGAAAAGGCAAAACATTACTTTGGGAAATACCAGAGTTTTTAATGGACGAATTAGTGATATAATTAATGTCAGTAGAATTAATTGCTTTATTCTGTTGTAAATAAGAGAAGTTTATAGTTTGTTTGTATGCATTTCATATTACATATTCTGATATTGCCAAAATGACTTATAATACCAAATTAAATTCACAAAAACAATTTACAAAAGGAATTAGAACACTTTAAATATCTCACGTATTATATAAATTAATATTAAGCTTGTACAAAACTTGCGAACAACAATAAACTATTTCACAAACC